>JABCKW010000106.1:0-50051 GCA_014824385.1 Fusarium cyanostomum | reverse complement strand
CCTTCGAACAACCAGCTGCGACCTGGCAATTGACAGTAGCACATCAAGCGGGGGATTTCCTGGAGACCAGCCTTGACCTAAACTCCTTTGATGTTCGTGGGGGGCATCAGGGGCTTTACGGCTTGGTTGTCCGGGTGTCAGCTGGAGCTTTGTGAACCAAAGACGAATCCTCCACTGCCGAGCTTCGCGATAACTCAGCATATGCAGCAGATTAACAGACGACCGAACTCTGGACGATAACGGCGCTAAGAAAGGTGGCAGTGATAAGAGCGAGCTGAGACCCAAGAGTGAATTTGGTCGAATACTGGTACTGCCGAGATTCTCCAAGAGCACCTCATCGGCACCCCATGTTGAAGTACGCTGGGTGATCACTGGCTAGTCAGAATACCGCCAAAGCCAGTGCCTTGCTCTACGGGCCGTGATTGGTCAGCCGCTGCGATTTTCGCTGCCAAGAAACGGGAACGCCGTCGTGATTGGCTAGCCAGACAGGCACCTTACCTAATCCAGCCTGTACGTACTTGCAACTCATGATGATTCACAACTCGTCATGATTCACAACTCGTCATGATTCACAACTCGTCATGATTTCCAGTTACCAGAGGCGTGCAACCATGTACATAATTAAACTGCTGGCAGGTTGGTGGAAGACAAGGACAAGCCAAGGAAACCTACAGACACGGCGCCAGGGCGTGGAGACTGGAGAGGACGACAGCAGGTATCATGACGAGCATCGGCCCGCAGACTCACGTAACACTAACCTGATCTACAATGATCTCCCTCTGCGCCCACGGCCTCGATCCCTCTCCTTTGATCTCTGCTTCCCATCGCGACGCCTCCTATCCAGATCCTCCTCCTCCTCATGTCTCGCCCTTCGAGATCTACGCCCGCGCTCATCGCGTCGGCGACTCTTACGCTCATGTTCCGCCCCGTCTCTCGGCGCCTTTGAGCGCCTCTCTGCTTTGATACACTCCCGCTCGAGTTCCTCCAGCTCAGCTTCCTCAGCATCGTGGTTCTTGGACCCATGTCTGCGGCGGCGTGAGCGCTCCCGGCTCTTGGCCTTGTCCTCTCGGTGCCTTTTCTTCTTCCGGTCCGCAGATGGAGCACGGCGGTCTTTCCGGTGGGATTTGCGCAGCCCGTTACCGTTGTTCTCGGACGAGCTTTCAGACGAGCTTTGGTTGTGATGCTTTTTGATGCTGCGCCGCTCGTCGTGGGGCTTGGCTTGGGATGTGGCTCTGAACCTTTGTCCCGAGTTGCTCTGTCGGCGCGGTTGAGACCTGCCTGGAGCGTGACTGTCGTCGCTGCTATCGCTGTCGGATGAGCTTTCAGGCGAGCTTGACTCGTCGACGTACTTTCTACTTGGCGAGGCTCGGGATTTCGGTCGGGGCTTGGACTTGGATCTGCGTCGCCGTCTCCTTGAACCATCCGACTCATCATGAGTGTCCCGCCCTTGACTCCGAGGCTGCGACCTAGCCTCCTCCTCTTGACGGCGCCGTAGCTCCGAATACCACGGCGGGCTCGGAGCAGCTGCCTGGGTTTGCGGTCGGGTACCACGACGGTGCTCGACATACCACTTCATGAGTGGTATGGTGGGTGGCAGAGACGGGCCCGGTCGGAAGCTGTACTCGGGCTGTGTCTGTTGCTGAGCAGGACTCGTCCAGCCACTCCGAGTCGAGCGTTGGCGGGCGTTTGGATCCTCTTGAGGAGGATGTGGGTCCTCTTGGGGAGGATGCTGGCCCATGCCAGGTTGACGTGTTACACCGGGGGTGCCAGTTGCTGGCGCTGGCTCACCATGCTCACGAGTCCCCCAAGTCCGACGTGTCGCTGATGAATGCACGTCTCTGGTCCGCACGGGCAAAGCATGTCGGTGGCCGCCATCGTCTGGTTGTGGACGGTGGGAGCGAGCTTCTGGGCGATGGGTCTCATGGCCATCTGGAGCCCTGCGACGGTGCGGCCGGAATGAAGGAGGAGCAGCAGAGTGGTCTCCATCGTATCCGTTATCGAAGAAGCCTTGGTTATCCTGTCGTGGGGGACTTGGCGACAGCGGAATTGTCGAGTACACCTCCTGTTCGCCATGGTCGGCACGACTGCGGCTATCTTGCGAGGGGTGGCATTGTGAAGGAGAAGCTGCTGGATGGTCTTGGTCGTTCAACTTCTCTCGGTCGGGCGAAGACACTCGAGAGTCGGGTGGGGTCGAGTATCGTCCAGTCGACGGAGTCACGAACTGCGTACCGCTCGAGCGAGGCATCTCACGCTGGACGTTGAAAGGCTGTTTGGTTTCGGCCGAGGGACTAGGCGGGCATTGGCGTCGTTGACCATGTCTCGTGTCGTCTTCGTATATGTCCTCGTCGCTCTGGTATGGGACGTGCGGGGGACTATACGTGTGGCGTTTCCGGTGACTCCCTGCCCGCCATAAGCTCCCTCCCCTATGGTCTTGGTAGCCAGGCATCTCATCGAACCGAGACTCTTGCTGGTATGGAGACTCGTAGCGAGAGTCATACTGGTAGAGAGAGTCGTCCCTGGGATGGGATCTATGTGGGTATACAGGGGGAGGCGGCCGTGGGGTATCTGGGGCAACGATGGGAACATCAGGATGCTGCATGTTGGCCGATTCGTCTGGTTGCTGGTGGGAGCTTTCGCCTTGAAACAGAATGTGACTGCCAGATGGGAAGGCCCCTGGGAAGGCCCCTGGGAAAGCCCCTGGTATATCCTTGCGAGTCTGCGGCCTGGATGTGTCTGGGTTGCTATTCGACCACTGGCTGTCCTTTGGTGCTGTCTCTTTCGCAGGTGTCTTGGCCGAGGATGGCACCACCTCTGGTGTTGAGACTGAGGCTGGAGGCGGTTGAGAGGCTGGAGCTGAGGCTGGAGCTGAGACTGGCTCTTGGGAGCGACGACTCTGTGCGCGTGTTTGCGGCGGAGACACTTGGGGCTGGCGTTTCGCGACACTCGAAACTGTGTCGTGGGTGAAGCGAGGAGCTGATGTCTGGCTGGCAGCGACATTGTCGCCGACATTGTCGCCCGCTGGTGCTGGAATCTCTGGAACTTGGTCGCCGTCTTGTTCTGCAGCTTCCTCGGCCGTATCCGCCTCGACTTCTTCCGGCGTCCTGCCAGCATCCAGCTTCCGCATCGCATCCCTCCAATGCCGGAGACTCTGCGCCAGAGAGCTCGCGTTGAATCCCCACTTCTCGGGAAAGTCTTCCTCGCCTGGCTGGGCGTCCTCCTCGCTGCAATGCTTTGCGATCCACCCAAGGTCCTGCTTGGTGAATCCGCGGGGCGTCTGGGGTGTGACGTAGGCCGCGACGAAGCGGCCGAACTGGCGGCCTCGGAAGATGTAGTCGACCTTTTCCTTGGGCATGATGGTTGTTCTGGTGACCTTGCTTCCCACGACGCGGATGTAGACGGCGTGGAGTTGCTTTCGAATGATGCCAGGCTTTTGCGGTGCGGCCGTTGACGAGAGCGATGAAGTCTGGGGTGACATGAGACTGGGCGTAGCGAGAGGGCAAAGCACGGAGGAAGCCCTCTTGACCGAGATGGATGTATAGTTCCGCTTCACGTGGACAGACGCTTCACAGTGGACAGACGCTTCACAGTGGACAGACGCTTCACAGTGGATAGACGCTTCACGGTAGATAGAGACGCATCTCACGGAAGCCCGAGAGTCAGGAGGGTACCACTTGCTGTAGATTTCCGGGCCAAGACGTAGAAGCTGACTGTGGACTTGTAAAATGACGGCAACTTGACGGCCGGGCCCTTGCATATACGATGAGGACGTGGCCTTGACCTCAGGCGGGGGCCAAACGTGTCTTGCAGGATATTGCTGTTAGGCAGTTGACGGCACAAGATATGAAGGTCGGTCCAGGCCACGCCTCGTGTATGCAAGGGTCCGGCCGTCAAGTAGCTTGCTGGCTTCACAGCTTCCGTCATTCGCCAGCTGAATACTGGACACCTTGGTTGAGCATCATGACGTGATTGGTACGGGGATCAAACAGACAGAGGGGCGTGGTGGTAAGATCCCTGCAGCTGGGGTGTGGCCTTCAGCCGGGGTGTGGCGTCCAGGGACGGAATCTTGTGAGACGGTTACACGGTAATCTTGGACGGCACACACCGTCTTTCAGGGGAGACATGCAGGACACGGTGGAGGACAAACGGGACATGTGGCCGGGCAGAAAGGCCCGGTGTCTGATGGGTGCCCAAGGGATGGTTACGAGGCAGTTGAAGAGTCAAGAACGAGGATGAGATTTGGATAGGTCCATGCCGGGTGTTGAGCATCTTCCTAGATACCGCCGTTGACATGACCAAGACGTAGACCATATCAAACCATGTAGTATGCAGTCCAATCTCAAGCACAGCTTCTCAAGCACACAGCTTCTCCAACACGTCAGTCCTTGCCCGTCGAACACTCTCATCCGACTTCCACAACCCCCCCGCCGTGAGAGCCGGCACAAAATAATGCGCATAGTGCCCGCGGACGGCATCGTCGCTGAGGAGCGACACGACCGCCATCATGGTGTACACCCACTCGCGATCGGCGTCGGGGTCCTCGAGCGCGTCCAGGCCCCCCAGGTTCGACGCCATCCACTCGACCCTGTGCCCGACCTCGTCGGCCATGGCATCGGCGATGGCGGTCTGCACGAGCTGGTAGAACGGCTGGCCCGGCGACGCCGACAGCTTTGGCGGGTGGAAGGGCTTTGCGGCGGCGTCGAGCCCGAGGACGGCGTGGAGGGGCTGCGGCGGGTTGTAGGGGCTGCGCGTGATGAGCTTGTGGTGGACGCGGCAGACGCGGATGCGCCAGAGCTCGGTCTGTCGCAGGGTGTCAGTGAGGGAGGGACTGGGAGCGGTGTGTTGTACCTGATGGACTGGATATCCGGTTTCTTTCCATGGCTTGGCTTGCTCGGGGGGTGCCGTGAAGTGGTGGCGAGCGAGATAGCCTAGACAGGCCGACAGAACAGCGCCGACGACGAGGGCAGCTTGGATGTATGTGTTCCGAGTGTGCATGTTGAAGTCGAGAGTCTTGAAGGTCAAGTCTGGAGGAGAGATGGGATGGACACAAGTTGGTGAATGTCAAGTTGGCGAATGTCAGTTGGCGAATATCCAAATCGGGGATAGGAAGAGAGTCAAAGAACAGACAGGAAAGCCATGCAGGGATCTATCCTAAAGGGGTTAGCTATCACGGCCTAGTTGTCACAAGGGTATTAGAATGCTGCTGCTGAGGCTTGTGTGGGCAGCCGGGACGTCGTTTGCAGGCCACTCGCGTCCTGTCTCGTCAACCCACGATTGCCCCCCCTAACCTTTATCTCTGCCTTGATCATCTCCTGTGAGAACCTGTCTGCTTTATCGAGCTCCCACTCACTCTCCACCATGTCAGCCGAAGAGTCCGATCTGGACGACGCGAGTCTTGCGAGTCTTGCCGCAAGCATCGAGCTCGCTGCGGAGCGACGTCGCAGCTCAGCGAGTAGCTCCAGAGCCGGGTCGGTGGCAAGCAACCGGTCCTCTACCGCTCGACATGTCGGCGATGGCTCCTTCGAATCTGACAGACACCGAGTAAGTTGAAGGATGAAGATGATCAAGTCAGAGGGCTAACGGCCTCGTCGTCCAACCCTACGGGTAGCCACCAGAGAGACCCGAGACAGCCTCTTGAGCCGATCCAAGATCCATCTCCACCAACTCCTCGAGCGGGTGCCTTCTCTCAGGCCTCTGGGCCACCAGATCCTCCTGGCCCCTGGTGGCCTCCCCAAGAATACCGGCACGAGCCCCCGCAACATGCTCCGTCTCGGGGGCATCCTCCCCAGGAGCGTCCTGCTCAGAGGCGTCCTTTGGAACGTCAGCAACATCTTCCTACTCAGGGTCTTCCGCCCAAGGGTCTTCCGCCTCACCCATATTCATCCTCTCAGCCCGCCTCTCACTCCCAGCCCCGAGGTTCTGGTCCAGGACAATCTGATGAGAAGATTCGGCATCGCAATCCGGCCGACGGTGGGCCACCAACTGAGGTACCGCCACCAACCGAGGTCCCTGAGCCAGACAATGCGGCTCGAGACACGGGCATCCCCCGAAACACAGGCGTCCCCCTTCTGAATCTCGGTCAAGGACTTGTCGGACAGCTATTTGGCATGGCGCAGGGCATCATCCTCACCTCGAGCGCACCCCTCCAGGCGATCCTCCTGATAGTCCTGGCCGTCGGCATCTTCGCCGTCATCTTCTTCTACCTCGTCAAGGGAAGCATCATCGAGGTCAAGGACTTCTTCCTTGGCCCAGCTCTTGACCCCCTGCGCGCCGTCGGCGGCGGTGTCGCAGCCGTGGGTGGATGGGCCGCGGCTCTGGTGACGGGGGCGCGCGTGCGCGAGTCCACGGTGCCGCCTCGGCTCCCGTCCATCATCCGTCACGTCGACACGTGGGGTCCCAGTCTGGAGGTTGGAGCCAACGATCTCAAGCTGCTGGACAAGCATCTCAAGGGTCCCGGTGCGTGGCATGTGCCCATCAGAGAGGCCAGGCAACTGCGCAAGTTCAACGCCGAGTACGAGGCCGAGCTGGCCGAGTCGCTCGCGCACGGCCGTGCCGAGGTCAAGTGGCTGGCCAAGGAGATGGAGGAGGATCCAGTCAGCGAGGCCTGCTGGGGAGGTGAGGCGGGAGAGAACGGTGAGCACTCGTGGCTCTATCGTTACTTGCACGACATGCGGTGGAGCTGTCGCAGTCGACTCGAGCAGCAGACCAAGACGCTGCTCGACACGTTCCAGACGACGCGTCACAGTCGATCCAAGCTCCTCGAAAGGGTCAACATGTTCAACAGCAAAGCGCTCAATTCCGTGCAGCGTCACACGTGCGACCAGGCCGCCAGACTCCAGGAGGGGCACGCAGAGGTGGTGCTGGACCTGGCCATGGTGCGCGACGACAAGAGCGACAGCCAGGACGTCGACAGGTACATTGCCACGCTGGCGCGGGTTGCCGACACGGTCGACGCGTCGTGCTGCATGATCAAGGTGGACAGCGAGATCATGGGCGTGGTGCAGAAGCTGATGGAGGGCGAGGTTGAGTTTCTTGATCGGGCGATTCCGCCGCTTGCCGATGCTGCGGCCAGGATTCGGAGGGGAGGACTCGGGCACAGTCAGCAGCTGGTGAGGGAGTTGGAGGGCGTCTTGTTGGAGTTTGCCCAGGACTGGCTTAAGATGACGGCCAAGTATTACGCCGAGTAGTGCGGTGTAGTGTTTGCGCCGGGCAGACCAAGATGAGAAGAGTCTCAATTACTAGCGACAGAATAAAACCTCAAACATGCTCCCTCTGCTCCCTCTGCTCCCTCTGCTCCCTCTGCTCCTCTATCCACTTCTGCACCCAGGCAAAGACCATATCATTGAGCCTCTGGTGCTCCTCCATAACGGTCGCAACGACAGGACGCAGAGCTTCAAGTGCATCTTCAGCGCTTGGAAGACACATGCGCACCAGGACAGTGCCGTTGTCGGCTTCCGCCAGGGGGCAGGCTGGGTATGTGCACCACTGGCCAAACTCATGGCGCTCCATCCTCGGCCGCCATGTCGCCCATGGGTTGGTGATCCATTTCCCGGCGATGAGTGTCTTGTCGGGGAGGTCCTCCATGCAGGGATTGTCGCTGGGGGCGTCTATCCAGGCCCACTCCAGGAGATTCTCAAGCCAGGCAGCCATCTTATCCTCTTCCAGCAATAGCTCCTCCTCCTTGTCAAGGAATGTCCGCAGACGAGAGGCGATCATGGTCATATTGCTTCGGGTCCCCTTCAAGACTGTGGCATTGGCCATCAACTGCTTCCTGAATTGAGCATCCCCCCAACGGTTCAAGACGGAGAACCATGATGCCTGGGTCGTGCTTTTGGCGACATGCGAAGCAATATGGATGATCTGATCGATGCTATCGGTTGCAAGCGTCAAGTTCTGCTGGAACTGGACCAGTTCCCCAACTGCCTTTACCGTCGCTGCGTTGAGACTCGCGGGACCCTCAACCAGTCGTTTAAGGCTTCCGATGGAGCGAAGTGGTAAAGGATCGAAAGCTGGTGCGGCAGATGAAGATGCCGACTCGTCTGACTGCTGCTGTCTCCAGGCGGCGAATCGACGGTGTAGTCCATTGAGGCCGTTGTGAGCAATCCCGGGGAACCCAAAGGCGACACTATAGGTGGTGGAGAGGAAACGGCGATGCGCCTTGTCCATGTGACGGATCGTCGTCTCACAGAGGTCATAGATGTCAACGGTGCCATCTTGAGTCGCGTCGCCTCTTCTCTTTTGGCTACGCTGGAAAAGGTGGTAGTCATATGGCTGCATCCTCAGACCCTTGTCCTCGTCCCAGATGCCACCAACAGCCTTGAGCGCGTCGCAGACCCCCAGAAGAGCAGGTTCGTAGTAGTCAAGCGAGTCAAAGGGCAGCACTGCGTGGTCGACATACTCCTGGGGAAGCAGAGCTTGCAAGAGACAGAGAGTCTGGTATCGGTCGTAGACGGGGAGAATATCGCGGATGAATGGGGGTCTATGGACGGTAGAGTTGAGGACGGCAGAGCTGATGATGGTTGGCTCTGGCAGGTTGGGACCATGGCGCGGCAGAAGAGGCGTGACGAAGACAATGATGAAGAGGGAATAAGAAAAGACGGCATACAGAGTCCAGCGGACAAGAGTGTTTCTGACCCAAGGCCCAGCAAGAGCGGGCTCAGCAAGAGCTGTCGCGTCCTGCTGCACGTCGTTTGCGATGTCGTCCGTGTCCAGGTATTCGGATGAGACATCATCTGAGTCGTCACGTGAAGGAAGAAAGTCGGCGTCGTAGAGCTCATCGTCGTCAGAGAGCCAAAGATTGATGTCGTTGCATTCGATCACGTAGTTTGGGGGTGTCGGCAGCGGATAAGAGTGAGACTGGGCAACAGTACGACTCGGAGAGATGTGCCGCGTGTTGTGAAAATGCACTGTAACATCGCGCGCGTCGGCGGATTGCCAGTACTCGTTGTGGAAGCAGAGTGCGACGCTGGCGCTCCGATCTGGATCTGGGCTTGGATCTGGACCAAGATCTGGACCAAGATCTCGATCAAGATCTAGTCCCAGGTCGTGACGGGCGAGCCGGGGGTGGGGATTGACCCTCAGCCGCAGCAGAGTATAGTCGGCATTCCGATGCGCTTGCGACGGTGGCGATGGTGGTCGAGGAGATGTAGATGGCATGACTTGGGATGGATTCCGGCGTCGCCTGGGGACGTTGGAGACGCTGGATCGGAGACTGCGCCCTGGAAGCATGCCTGGAAGCATGCCTGAAAGCATGGCCTGGATCGCCGTTGGGTTAGTGGGTCAGCCCTGAAATCGGGTCAGCCCTGAAATCAGGCACAGGGTCTCTTACAGGCCGGGGTTCGGGTGCTGCAGGGGGTTCCACAAGACCCCAGAGTGGTATTGCGCGTGGCATTGCAGGAGAAATCCATGGATAATTGGCGATGATGAAGCTCCCAGTGCAAGAGAAGAGAGGGGTAAAGACAAAGAGGCTCGGTTGGACTCTACGACGTGTTGTTATTGTTTGCCTCGAGAATGCACAGATCACTCCAGGATACAATCACTCCAGGTTGCACACAGGATGCACAGATCACTCCAAGGTCATGCCACAGTACTGTACTCGGCCAGAAACAGAAGGTCAATTTAAATCAGTACACAGCGTGTGACAGTCTATTCCCCGTGGTCCAGCAGATTCTTCAGCATGGCGGGCACCTGAATGCTCGCATCCGACCCAGACGCTCTCTCGCCAAGCACCGCATCCAACGCTTGCTGCGCAGCCTCTTGTCGCCTCGCCGCCGCCACTCTGGCGCCGCATTCTTGCCTGTGCTGCTCCCTCCCATCGCCGGCGATCCCAGCCACGGACGCCTGGAAGCGGTGCTGGAACTCGATGGTGGCGTACATGACGGCGTGGGCCAGCAGCCTCTGCGACTCGGTCCGCTCGGCACCATGTGGGATCTGGTAGCTTGTCGGCGGCGGCGGACCCGTGGTGGCTGGCCTGAGCAGACGGCCCTGCATTGGGTCAAACTGTGCCACGCTTGGGGGGATGTTGGGGAAGTATCGCTCTGGAGGAATCGGCGGATGCTGGTAGGGCGGATGCTGGTAGGGCGGGTGTTGGTAGTATGCCGGCGGCGCCAAGTGTTGGGTTGGGTCTAGAGGCCACACTGCGTCTCGAGGCACTGGGTCACTCGTCGGCGGTGAAGGGAACACGGATGGTCTCGGGGAACCTGACGACGACGGCGAATCTGACCAAGACGGCTCCGTGGTGGGAGGATCGAGGTGTTGCATCTTCCTTGCGATCCCCTCGGCGGCTCGCCACTGATCGATATCCTGCTTCCAGGGCACCATCATCTTGATGATGTTGACCAGGTACTTCATCCTCCTCTCGGTGCTGCCCAGGCGATGGTCGAGCTCAGCCTGGACCAGAGCACGCACCGAGGCTGTCGACACGGACGGCTTTGCTGGCTGCTGCCCGAAGACGCGCGCATCAGTTGGATACGTCGGAAACTGTCTGCGCGCCGGTTCCTTGCCCTTTCTCATCCGCGAGGGCGTGACGGTTCGGCTGGACGAGTCGGAGAAGTGACCTTGGTCGTCGGACCATGGACCGTCATCCTCGTTGTTGTCCACCAGACCTGTGGCATCCGTCCAGCTGCTGCCGGTTCCAGTGCCGGGTGGGCGGAACGATCTTGCCATTCGAGCGTGGACCGCACTCGGCGACGAGTAGACGTATGTTGAATCCCGGGAGTGACGAGACGGGCTGGAAGGAGTCTCATATGATGACCGAGTCTCATGCGATGAGTAGAATGGGTCTGATGTGGACGTCCACGACGAGCGACAAGAGTTGGGGGTTCGAGACGAGGTGCCAGACGAGGTGCCAGACGAGGTGCGAGTTCGAGACGAGGTGCGAGTTCGAGACGAGGTGCGAGTTCGAGACGAGGTGCGAGTTCGAGACGAGGTGCGAGTTCGAGACGAGGTGCGAGTTCGACTTGACGACGAGGCTGGCAGGGCGCCCGACATCATCGACCCGGCGCTCCTTGACCGGCGACGACGGCCACCTTCGGGGGTTCTGGCTCGCTGCCCCGGGGCATCTGCGCGTACCGCTGTCGGATCCTCGCCTTCGGGAACATGATATGGATCACCTGGCCACCCCGGCCGCAGCCACTGCAGCGAGTACCGAGGCCACTTCCAGACAGGCTCGCCGCGGGCGAACTCGCCCGTCCTCACCAGAACCTTGGACTGCGGCTGCTTCCACTTGTTGGTTACGTGGTAGATGATGGACTCCTTGGCCCGCTTCAGCACGGCGTCGATGTAGAACTGCGACCGGTCGCTGATGCCCAGATCTCGCACCAGCTCGTCCAGTCCGAAGCCGACGTCGTGTCGTCCGGTGATCTGATACCTCGCCGCGTGTCGGTAGAAGATCCTGAGGTCGGCTGGCTCCCACTTGAGCTGCGAGCCCGTCTTGGTGACCAGGTAGTCGATGTGGTAGCCGCGGAAATGCTGGCCGTCGGTGTCAGCCTCGTCGAGGAGCACGGCTCTGGACAACTTACATCGTCGTCGTCTCGCGCCATCATGCCAGGACCTGACAGCGGGCGGGCATCTCAATCGCCATGGATACAGGGACTGTGGCGCACGCTGTCTCGACACTTGGTGGAATCGAGCTGAGAAGGAAACGACGACATGGGGATCCCTGGCCATTCGATCCACCACGGCAGAGTCCCAGCTGTCAACCGCCGCTGTTGGAGAGGCGGTCAGGCAAGACAGCACCCTGGTCGCAGCTCTCAGCCGACACGCAGCGGAAGACACGCAGCGGAAGACACGCAGCGGAAGACAAACGCGAAGCCAGAATATAACAGTTGACCGCCAAAACCCGATCACACGGAGAGTTCATTCAAAAGGTGCATCTCCACACCGCAACCTGGCCGATATTACATTCAAATCAAAGCTACAGCCGTGAAGAGAACGTCTCCGCTGTCTGTTTCCTCGTCAACGTCCATCTCACCGGGACAGACAGTTGTCAACGTCGGTACCTCGTTAGGTTTCACGACGCTAGACTTCTGTGTGACATGTGCGCAGGCCACGTTCTGTGCGTTCCCGTCCATCGAGCTGGATCGGACATTTGTTTGAGGACACGCCTCACGGGACGTGTAGCGGACGCACCTCGCTGTAGATGGTGCTAGGCTACGCATGTTGCCGCAGCCTGGACGCGTCTCCCATGGTGATGCTGGTAAATGCGACGCTAACTTGATGGACTGACCTTGGAGGACCACACCTTGCTGCCCGACCACCCCGGAAGAGGTGAAGCCAGCCTCCAAAGCTGCACATCTCTTTCCGGTAACGGCTCAAAGTCTTGCACTACCCTCCTGTCCAAGACCATCTCCCCCCAAAGACTGGCCTCATTTTCAATCTCAAGTTTCCACCTTGATCCCCTTTTCACTCCGTCACCTCATTCAAGCCTGAAAATGAGCCAGCAACAACAGCGCCCGTACCAGCACTACCAGCAGGTCCCGTCCACCCAGTACACCCAGCCCCAGCAGGCCCCATACTTGCAAACAGCCCCCGGACACCACTCCGAGACGCTCAACTCGCTCCTCTCGCAGTGCAACCTTGGCCAGACGCATGCCCGCCGGCACTCGGACCTGAGCGATGTGCCGACCGCCGACCTTCACTCCAACCCGGATCTGATGGACCCGATGCTGGTGAGCCGCAAGAGGGAGGACATCGCCAGCAGACTGGCCACCGATGCCAGGCTTCGAAGTGAGGTGACGGCCCAGTGCGCCGCAGAGTCGCCAGCTGTACTCCCAGAGCTCATAGCCTACTTCGCCGGCAAGACAAACTCCTCATCATGTCTCCCCGCATGCGTCCCGCTGACACTGATGTGCAGAAATTGGTGTCGAGGCGCCCTCGACCCAGAACATGAACGAAACTCCGCTGACGCAGACCGAGGCTCAGATGGTGGGGGACATCATTGCTGACCAGCAGCGGTTGGAGTACGCCAGTGCTCGGTACCGGGAGGCTGGCGAGGCGTTTCACTTCTGGGAGACGGAGCTTTTCAAGATTGTTGGCACCATGAAGGCTCGTGAGAAGCTCGCCGAGGTTGGACGTCTTAACCAGGGCAAGTAGAGATGTCATTGGACTGGGGATGCAGATGGGTAGCTTTGATAGTCAGACTTTGAATCAAGTGGTGCTTGTGCTTTGCTGGAATCTGGTTCGGGATGTGGCCCTTGACTACCAAGTTGGGGGTTCTTCTTCAAGTTCCGAGTGTCTGAATTGGGGCACCGACCAAGCTACAGGAATGGCTCGGCCCTCGGGTCAAGGTAGATGGACTAATCATGGCTCTTGGTTTCACTTCGGAATGGCCTCATGCGTGCCAGGACGATGGATACCCTGGAGCAGCGGCGGTGTGTGAAACGGCCGTGGCCTGGAACAGCATCCAGACGACTGGGTTCTACGCAGCGCAACCTGCCGTGGTCAAGGAAATAATGGCTAGGGTTAGTTCCCATGCTCGACGTTCTGTTGCGTCGTCCACCGTTGGCGCTGCTTGAATCATATTGGTAGATCCGCCAAGGAACGTCTGGCCGTGTTATCATGATTCCGATGAGCAGACGTCTGGCCTGTAAGTATCCATCTGTCTAATGACACCCGTCAAGTGAGTTCCAACGCGTTACACCTCATTTCCTTGATGCTCGCTTGGTGTCGCCCAGTCCAAGATGGGCTGAATCATCCCTGTCAGCAACCTGTCAGTCCCCGCATGATATGAGCAGCTTGCATGGGCCACCCCCTCTCATAGGCCAGGGCACACAGACATAGAAACCAGTTCATCAGTTGCCATGCTCATCGTGGAACTGCTCGTGTGAGCCGAACACGGTGGATTTGCTAGTAAAGTCGCACTTTAACACCATGCTTTCTGACTCTGCTTATTATCTTCTCTGGACCGCCAGGACCACAGTCTATACGTACTTTGTAGATGCTGCCCATGTGAACCAGATCCTGTCTGCTGGACGAATCGGCACGCAAGCAAGATGCGTCCTCCAAGGAGTGAGATTAGACAGTCTTTCGTCTCTGCAGGCTGGGCTGTTTGGGCTGCTGAAACGAAACCGCCATCAGAGACATGCGCGGCAGTGTGTTTACCTCTGTGGTGTCCCGCCTACAGTAGCGTATTCCTTTCCTGCAAGCCCGGGCGTAGCTTTAATCTTACCGCTGACATTGCCCGATGGTCGACATGATGCATGTCATGCTGGAACAAAGAAATCCTGTTGCGGATCCCGCCTGCTGTATGCAAAAGATCGGTAGGAGCTGACCGCTTGGTAGATGTGTGATCAGAGTGCCTGATATGTCAGAGTGCCTGATATATGGATAGATTCCCCTGCTTTGCATGGTTCTGTTCCTCTCCCTTCTTTATCCTTTCGTGGGAACATGTCACCATGAGCCGGGCTTGGGGTCTAGCCTGGCCACCTAGACTCTGAGCTTTGGTTCGTCGCTGGGGTGCTGTTGATTCCTTGCGCCTCTTCTCTCTTGAGTGCTTCTCTTTGTGAGTATCGTCTTTGTGAGTTTCACCCTTCGTGAGTGTCGCTCTTCGTGAGAACCCACCCCGTGAGAGGTCTCCATGGAGACTTGCTCTATTGAGTACCGTTCTTGGTGAATATAGCTCCTAGTGAGCCTGATTTCAGTTTCTTTTGTATTCTTGTGACGAGCCTATTCTCGGCGGTGGTTTGTTTAATAGATCACCTCTTTGTGAGGATATCTCTTGGTGAGAACCATCTCCTTGTGAGAGCATCTCTTAATGAGAACATGTCCTTGTGAGAATATCTCTTGGTGAGAACATGTCCTTGTGAGAATCCCGTTCGCGGGTCCACTCCTTGAGAGTGATCTACTCGTAGGGCTTCCCTTCTTGGGCGAAACCTACGTGGATGTCTCTTCGTGAGAACCCATCCTTGTGACAACATGCCAGAACTGGTGGCACCGGGCTAGCAGGGAGCATCCATGGCCATGGCCTTGGAGTCAGACCCCCTCCGTCGCTGTCGACGGGTAGCTGCATTGATAGACAGCAGCTAAGTGGATAGTAGTGTCTGACCGGTATCATCCAGTAGAAACATGACGTGTATATGTGCTCTTTCACCTCTTCCGTTTGCAAACATCGACCATGACCCAAGCTCTCGCTGCTGCTCCGACCCTGTCTTCTTGGTTATTCGTGCCACTTTCATCTCACCTACATGTTACATATTGCAACACTTGTGCGGCTACACAATCGACTCAAGTCACAGGCTCATCATGTGTGAGCATTGTCGCTCCAATAGCAAACTGGTACAGCCCTTCTTCCGCCCCATCATCCAATCTAACCATGCCCATCTTAGTCCATCGCCGGACACAAGGTGCGCGACTACTACGATAAGTTCCGCAACGGCGAGGACTGGCGTCTGAAGCTTTGCGTCCACCTCCAGGCCCGTCTCCTGCTCAACCTCTGCGACCAAAAGATCACGCCAGAAACCAAGCTTCGCGACAACAAGGACCTGTGTCGGAGCCTCTGGGCTTCGAGTGGCCTGGACTTCAAGTATGACCACCGCTTCGAGTCCATCCTCCGCTGTGAGTGTCGATTCAACCCTGCTGTCCAAGCTTGGCTGACCGTGCTGTCATGACAGACAAGTACGCGGACAAGGCACAGTCTCTCCTGAGCGAGATCAAGAAATGGGGGGCTTTTGTCTGCGGCGGCGCTTCCGGCCAGGTCTACCACTGGGACACGACCGTGATGCAGAGACACTTCAACTCTGCAGACGACGTTGGACGATGGATTGAGAGCCAGCGGGAACAAGCTCGTGCGAGCTACGATGACCACCAACATGCGCCGGGACCGGTGCGCACACAAAGACATCGGGTTTCGTGGGCAGACGACATGGGAAGTCCTCTGGCATCATCAACCCACCCCCGGTCGTCGGAGAGTTCTCGCCGGCGGCATCGAGCATCCCCGCTGGATGGCGGTCGTCAGAATCGAAGAAGCCAGGCCTCGGCGGCCACGACGCAGCGCACGCCCACGACGCAGCGCAGTGCGGATTTCAGCACGGGCTTTCCATACCCTTTCTCGCCGGGGCGCCAGAGCAACGCCTCGTCGCTTGCGCAGCCCGGGACCAAGACGGTGGCGCAGGTGGTTGATGAGTGGATGACGGGCGAGGAGGCCGTCAACGAGATGATGGGGAAGATGAACGTCTCTCCACCAGACGCCATGCCTCAGACGCCGCGTCTGTCGTTTGGGAGTCCTGGGTCTGGGAGTCCTGGGTCTGGGACTTTTGGGTCTTGGACTCCTCGGTCCGCGTCATTTGGGACTCCTCGGTCTGGTGGCTCATCCACATACAGTCCAAACACCTCACGGTACTCGCTGCCGACGACGCCGATTACTCCAATCCCATTCAAGCTGGCGTCCATGACTCAACCGACCGCCATCTCCGAGCCTGCACAATACCAGACACCACCTGGGAGACGCCCGTTTGCTGCTCTAGGTTTCAGCTCCCAGCAGAATCGAGTTGCACCGACGCATGGGAACTTGAATCATCAGACTCGTGCTCCTGACCGTGGAGGCACCCCCTTGGCGGAGCGTCTGCTCAACCAACATCAACGTGGGCAAGCTATCCAACAACAGTTTCCTCTGCCACAGTCTCCTCTGCCACAGTTTCCTCTGCCAGCTTCACCCCCGTCGGGTGGTCCACTGCCTAGCCAGAACACTGCCGTCCAGTCTCCTGCATCGACTCAGCCCAGATTCCATTTCGGCCTCTCTCCGTTGGCGGCTTCAGCTGCAGTTCAATCAGGGCCACGGAACCAAGGCATGGGTGGTTCTGCTGGGAAGTACCAGAGCCCAAGCGTCGCGGATGAGGCGAACGACAAGGATCATCAGGGTGACACGCACATGAGTGGTTGAGCGGTCCAAGTGCTGGCTGTTTACAGCATTGCACATGATACCGTATGTCCTCAATCACATCTGACCCATGAGCTTCCCATGTAAAGAAGAATTAATACCAAGAGATTTGTCATAATTTGCACAGGTATCTGGAGGCTTGGTGTAGCTGCTCTACCATGTTCCTTTAGTAAACGGCCAAACAGGACGAAGCAGTCCGACCACGGGCTGGGAGTCGGAGTTGCGGCTTCAAGAGCAGCAATCACCAAGATACAATTTAGAGGACATGATGCTTGCAAAAGCGCTCCCGGTGCTAGCGTAGAGAACATATTGCAGGACACGCAATCTGTCGAGATGAGCTGTGTCTAGTGAGGGTACGCGGTGGGGAGGGTGGTACCTAAGCTACACAAGAAAGCCAAAGTGCGCACTGTAGGTCCCACGGGTACTAGGTCCCTCGGGTACTTGTCCCTTGGACTGATACCAGGTCGTGATTGGCCAGGAGCTGCGATTCTCGTCTGCCAAGAAACGGGAATCCCATGGTGATTGGCTAGCAAGGCCAGCGCCTTACCTAATCCAGCTATACGTACTCGCAAGCACTGCATATGTCTCGCCTATCCCGGCCAATCGAGTCGGATTCTTCTGTAAGACTGTCAGAGATCTATCACCACTGTCCTCGGGCCGACCGCGCAGCTATTAAACCCCCATCCCCCTCTATTTCTTGCGTTTGCATTTCCACTTCTGTTTGGTCTTTAGCCCATCACTCACTCCCTGGCTTTCTCGAGCCTGGCTTTCTCGAGTGACACACAATATGCTACCGAGGACGAGGGCCCTCCCCTTCTCTTCTCCTTGTCTTTGTTTACCTACGTTTATCCCTGACATGGCAGAGCTCTGGCCAAGATTGATGCACTCATGTAACGGCAGTGAAGCTGTCGCCGGCCAGGCTGGACCGGCCAGGCTGGACCGGCCCATCTCCGCGATCCCGTCCTCCCGATGCCCACGTCGCCATGGCCCTTGACTCGATCCCATCCGCTCAAGACGCCATGATTGCAGCTACCCGTCGGCGGCCTCGCGTCCCCCTGACAACTTGTGCAGCTCGGTTGCATTATCGACGCGACACGTCGCCTGGACGTGTTGCAACTGTCGCGTGCTCGATTCCTATCCGCGCCAGCCATTCTTGTCGCAGCAACCGCACGACAAGCGCGTCTCTCGAAGCGACCGCGCCTCCCCTCGAAGCGACCGCGCGGCTCAATGCCTTGCTATTAACTGGCGACATCTTCCAAGACCGCTCGCTCGTTTCGCCTTGTTTAACCATGGTTACTACGCGTCGTCAGGCGCAACAACAACGTCTTCCATCTCGCTCGGCGTCGCCCCTGTTATCCGCGCCGCCCGCAGAGGACCGCCGAGTGCATCTCGTGCCTCGCGCACAAACATCTGCCCCTGACCTACCGCCTCTCCCACCTCCAGAGCCGCCCGTGAGGAAGCGCAACTTCTCTGCTTCCTTTGATCCAGTCTCGCCTCTCGCTCACCTACCTTTCAGATGGCCTGTCGCTCACGCACAAGCATCTCCGTCTCCTCCAGCCTTCAACGATGCGGGACGTCAAAGCTTGGGGCTACTTCCTACTCCTCTCGACTCTGAACAGCCCGCGGGTCAGACTCGCACCGACACGCCCAACCCTCAAGACTCCAAGCACGAGTCTGAGCATGAGGCTTCCTGCCTGGACGAGGCGAGGCCTAAAGCCAAGTCCGCCGCCCATCTGCCCTCCCGACAGTTGCCTTGCCCTCGCGAGGTCGAGATCCAGGATACTCGCCAGCAGACGCGACTGGAGCCTCCCACCATCCCCGACTCCCCTGCCGATCAGAGGCTAGGTCCATCTCCTCCCATCGTCGACTCACCCGCCGATCCGCCCTTCCGGCAACCCCCTTACCCTCCCGATGTCGAGCTCGAGGATGCTCGTCAACAGACGCGGCTGGAGCAGCGACTCGAGTCGCTTTCACACAAGATCAGACGGGAGGTGGACAAGATAACAAAGCTCTTTGAAGAGCGCGAAAAGGCGGCCAAGGATATCGATACGTACCGCACCATAGTGGCCAGCTTCCGCGAGTCCCTCGACCAAGCCCAGCATGCATACGCCAACGACGCTACGGAGAGGACCAAGGTCTTTGTCACCGCTGCTCGCACCTCTGTCGGGTACTGGCAGGGAGAGTTGGACGCAGCCCTGAAAGAAACAAGGGCCAAGCAGAATGAGATGGAGCCTATCGCTAGGGAACTTGAGTCTCTATATCAAGAGCACGAGGCGCTGTGGGGAGGCTACTATCGGGTGGAGAAGAAAATGAATTGTGGGTTTCTGATGAACACTATGCATTGTCGCTGGTCAAGGGAGAATGGGTTTTTGGAGTAGGCGTTTGGGTTTGTACAATATTCAGGAGTTTGTTGGATATGGGTAATGATGAATTGTAGATACGGGTTTCTGTCTTGTTGGACCCGTGGGCCTGGGTGTACCCAATTGGTGAGGTGATGTTTCGTTGCTGGGCTTTATCAGCCGCTGCATCTACTGGCGTCGCCGTCAGGGGCTGAAGCCTCTAGATTGCATCACCAACTCGCAATTGGTGCACCATCAGCCGCATGTGGCGGTGCATTTATTCTGACCAACCAACGCGAGCTTAGCGCTTTGAGCTGTTCACCGTGCGCTGGTTGGTCAGAATAATAACACCGCCACTCGCCCACGCCACAAGCCTTTCTGTGTGACGTAGCTAGCCAAGATTCTGTGTCGGGTCCATAGATCATTTGCACAAGACTAGCCATGACCCAGTTCGTGATTGTTGCGCAAGCTAAAGTCGCTAAGGCTACGAGGTAGGGTCTGATATGCTTAGTGTCAGCATACTTATAATTTCCAACATCATCATGACTTTCAGTATGATAGTTCCTGAGTAACCCCTCCATCATGAATGCTCCCGTCGCTGAAATGCTTGGGATATCAGCCGGAGCTGGAGACACTTTGGATGCTGCGGTATCTGCTTGGGCTTTGGGCTGACCATAAACGCCATCAGATAAAACTACCGTATTTCTCTACTAATGAATGGCTTAAGGTGATGTTAAATCATGACAAGGGCGGAAGCAAAAGGCTCCCATTTCCGTGCGCGTCGCATGGCTTAGCCTGAGCCCGTAAACCAACCGGATCAATCAAGCCATCCTTGGGCGCTCCCCTCTAGAATGGATCCATGATGGAATTCATTGTTGGCAGCGCTCGCTCGTCTCCATCTCGGAGGCCATGGTTGCTAAGACGGTCTGTTCCTCAACCTGTCGCAAGACGCTCTCTATCCCACGTCCACGCTTCTTCTAGCTACAGGTTCTAGTATAAATTTTGGGGGCCATCTATATGGATAAGTGTCGTTCGGACGTTGGGAGCTGTTCCAGAGTTACCTGGCATACTCTCCTGTCGATGCTATTCCCGCGGCGCCAGCCCATCTGGGCATCTCCCGTCGCAGCGTTGCTCCGTGGCCACTATGGCTGCTTCGGGGAGTAATGATTAATATTTCATCTTTGGTTGTTGTTGCTGTTGAGGTGGATTGTCTCATGAGTGGAAAAGTAGTCAGTTCTTATAGCTGTAGCTGATCTGCTTGAGAGGTCTAAACAGAATGGAGAACACAAAGGAAAGTGAAGGAAGCGGGGAGGGAGAGGAAAATGTCCCACCCTGGTGACCGAGGAGAAACCCCCTGGCTGCTTTGCCTGACAGCTATCGAGGCCTTATGAAGCCTATTGCAGCGTTGGACAATGAGCAAGGTTAGTTGATGGACTCGAGCACCCACAGCTAATATCGTAAGTTTGGAGACCATAAAACTCCCAGCCATCTCCTGCTCCTGCTGACTGCGTCGGTCCCGGGTCAGAAGCGACTTGAGACGCCAACTCAGGCTGTAGCTTTTAGTCTAGTCACAGATCCTCACTAGTATCTAGCTCTAAGCCCTCCAGTAGACCGCTGCCCTTCGGCTATGCTGGTATCGCCGACCGCCTCAAGACGCAAAAGAGCGCAATCCTACAGAGCACACATATCAGCTTCACCCTTTAGACCACCTGGTTGCCTTCCCTACACACTGCATCTTGACGCAAAGTGAGGTGACAAGATCCATCTCCAGTCTCACGGGATGATCCTCATAGCGAGGCTCTCTTAGACCGAAAGCATGCTTAGAGTGTTGAGAGAAGTGCGGAGACCTTACCAGGTTCTTCTAGAAGGCAATGTACGTCTCGGTTTTAGCGGCTTTCGCTAGGGTATCCATACTAAGCCTGAGATCAAGAGATGTCCCTAATGATGAAAGATCCCGACTGTGGATGGCCACGAACTGGGGCTCCTACCTGGAATCTAGGGTATATATGTAATTTAGATTGAACATGGAATGATCGGTATTAAGATTAACTGCCTGGCAGGTCGTGTCTTTCATATTGCTACTATTGCTTGGACTAGCAGGCCGGAGCCAATTAATCTCCCTACAGCATAATCATTATTAAAATATCCATAGAGAATCCATATAAACACACATATTAATCTTTATGCTTGGGCCATTGTGATGGCGGATTATATGCAAGGGCTGTTGGTTAGGGTGGCTTTGGAATGGGGTTTGATAGCAGGACTAGCGAGATGTTGGATCTGACCTGGTGCTTGGAGTGCTCACTGATGGGGGAGAGGTTGGAGGAATCTAACGAGACTTGACGTCTTGCATGTTGAATTGATGGAAATCAGACTGACCAACATGTGCCAACATGTGCCAATATGTTTGCCTCTTCTACTACCCGTTACCACTTTGCGGTGAAGCCCACAAGTGCTGTGCGTGCTGCGGCCGGAAAACGCAGAGCGGGATGATATATACTGCCTTTGGCGACTCACTCTCTGGAATTATGCCGATGTTTGCTATGAGAAGATGGAAGAGGAGAAGATGGCGGCACGGGAAGAAACAGACTTGTAACCATAGCACTAGAGAAGTCTGGTAATACTAAACGGCCTTCTCAGTGTAGGGAGATTTGGAGAGTCGCATTCGATCATGCACGTCTATCCTGAGATTCTCCAAGACTAATAGCTAATTGCAGAGCGAACAGGGTAGCTAAAGAGGTTGCAGGCAGCAGAGGCCCGAGTGGTCTCTCATTAAGAATCTCTGATGGTTGAGGCTGTATGCATATTAGAACAAAGACAGGTATGGGGCTAGGATTCAAGCTTGACTGCCTCCAGTAAAGCCACAGTTTGCCAGCTGTGACGAGGCATGTGCAGCTAAGGCTGCAGGTTGAGTGTCTAGGGTGGACCGGGCCGTACCGCTGACAAGGACGGGGGAGCTTGAGACAAGACTGTATCAGCAAAGATGGGCTGATAGTCAGTGGATAGTCAAATGTATTGGTTATGCTTGACTATTGCTATATTGACTCTGAGCCGGTTGAAGTGGGATACATGGACAACCCAACCCTTTACCGCACGCATTTCATGACCCATGCCCATGTTTGCCAAGTTTGAGAGACCTCTGGTTTAGAGCCTCTGCATTTGGAAGAGCAGTTATCCGCCTGGGCCAGTTTGCCCGTGCCAAATAGCCAAGTCTGCAGGTGTCAGACCAAACCAAACCAGGACAGGATGAGTCTGGCTGTCGTTGCTGCGTACATGTTTGCATAGCAAAGTGGAGATTAATCCATGATTCAAGAGACGTGCAAGATGAGGGCCAGTGCGGGTAGGGAAACAAGATGCATCTGATGGCGGTCGTGTGTTGACCAGCAAAACTATAAAGAAGCCCATCCCCCCATCGGCCATGATGCCGTCATTCTGTCAATGCCCTCGGTGAATCACTACTGAGATGGCCAGACAATCTTGCACTTGAGCTTGCAGCTCAGAACCTACCACCTTGAAACAACCGAGGCTACCACAATGATGCTTCATGTCATGACTCGTTGTTGGCCAACGCATGCCATCCCCATGACCCTACCTCCCACCCGAGGACTCTGAGCGAAGCACCCTCCTCTTGTGCTCTGTTCCACATCATTCAAGCCTGGAACACGTCGTGTTGCGCCACAAACTCTACTCTGACGAATTCGCATCATTCTGTACTACACACAACCCGTCCACACCCCAATCCGCCGCCCTGCCCGCTCCCCCCCATCAAACGTCGAGACGTCAGGTCAAGTCGTCCAAGTGTCAGGGCCCGCACTTGTCCGACTCTGACCGAGCATCTCGAGACTTGATGGGGTTCTGAGCCGCCAAGGTTTGGCGAATTAGAGGTCTGGGACACGCCCTGTCACCAATCGACGTTGAGCATGCTTTTCCCTTGGTGAATAGATTCTGCATGTGTCACTGAGGGCTAGGGCCCGGTTCTTGGTGATGCTGCAGGTTATATTTGCTGGGAATGCTACCTCGAGACTGTTTGGTGCAGTGCGTGGAAGGGAAAAGAAGAAACAAGATAGAAAACACCACCTTTTGATCCCCCGGACGACTTTGAGGTTGATAGCCTCATAACGGTCTGGGCTGATGGCAGTAGGTCATGGCTGACTCGGCACGACGTTGAGGTCGTGAGGCCTCATGACGGTGCATGTGCAAGTTATTGCCTACTACTTGACAGAAGACTGTGATAGATCCTGGACGACTTGGAGGCCTGGAAACCTTCACACGGTCTAGAGGAGTTGCGGTCTTTACCAGACAAGGCCCAAGTCTTGATGGCTTCGAGACGGTCTGGCTGGGGGGATGGAATTTGGATACGAGGTAGAATCTCTGGCTACTTGATAAATCTTTGCTTGTCGATCTTTGCAATTTTCTGTGTCTTTGTGACAAATTGTGATGTGGGGTGAGATGTTGATCCTGGATATTAGCACCAGAATGCTTAAGATGAGGATCAAGACCAAGATGACCATCAAAATATTAAAGATCAAGACCAAGATCAAGGTCAACACCACCAATAATTTAAACATCAACATAAAGAAGATGACGGTCAAGACCCGATGCTGAAAATCTTCAACATGACCTTGAGCCTGCTCAAGGAAGTTATCAATATCAAAACTCCAGCTATACTTTCACTCTCAAAGCTCCTCCTCATCCATCTCCCACTCACCCTCACCCTCACCATTCTCACGCAACCAATCCTCCACGCGCCCCGTCTTCCTGGCCACACGAACATCCATCCGCTGCAGTTCCCGGAGGCGCAGCGCCATCTTGGCGAGTTTCTCGTGGATCGTCTTTTGGTTGGCCCTGAGCATTGAACGCGCTGCGAGAACGTCTTGGATCTGCTGCGAGCGTTCCGAGGAATCGACATGTTGAGGCTGGGCGGGATCGTCTCGGGTCATCGTGGCAGGGTCGCTGGGCGATGGGCCAAACGCAGTCTCGAGGTACTCGGTTAAAGCCGTCTTTTCTGGCTGCAGACGAGGATGGGATCGAGGCTCCATGTATGGAGCTTGGGAGTAGATGGGTTATTTTCCTTTGGCTGTGACACACCATATTGATCAGTGATTGGACATTCTTCAATGGAGGTAGTTCTCACCGTGACTTGGGACGTCCTGCGCGGTATATTCCGGCTTGTGACGCCCGATATCGAGATCCTCCACCCCCGAACCGACATCAGACACATCCGTCAGCTTTAACCCTGTGTCACGGGGAATAGCCTCAGTCCTTATCTGCGTAGGGTCTGATCTGATGCTCGACGGCTTGCAAGGTTCCCATTTCGTATCAGGATAGACCTTTCCAAGGTGCTCCAAAAGGTACCGCCTCTCACCCTCGCCTACGTCAAAGTCGTCAAATATAAGCGAGGCCATCTCAGAAGCCGGTTTGGCCACCATGTAGGCATCCCAGTGGTGAGGCTCCATCTTGCCATGGATGGTCTTTTGCTCGTTCAACAACCCCTTCTTGATTATCTTCTTGAGGACATCGCTTGTCTTTGTCCACAGACGCGGGTAATACCTCTCGTTCCACTCCATCCCGTGGTTAAAGTTGAGCATCTTGATTAGTTCGTCCTGTTGCTTGCTCCGGTATGTTGTTATCGTTAGGCGGTAGTGAGCTAGGTAGAGGGCCACCATGGCCAAGGCGCCTCTGCACCATGGGACGCGGCCGGATGACTTTGGGCTGGCTGTTTGGCCGAGGATTCGATCTGGAGCGGCATTGTCGAGACATCGGGTGCAGTCTTGAGGCTCTTCGGCACCGCTTGGACTTGGTGAGGCTGCAGATAGTTATAACAGTCAAGACTAATATTATAGGAGATTATTATCATTGCACAGGCTAATACTTTTAGTAGAGTCTATATCACCTCATAATGTCAACCATCTCTCTCTCATCGACAGGCAGACATAATTCAGCTATACCTTCCATTATATTTATTACTAGTAATATATCCCCTCTATTCATCTCCTCCTATTCACTTCTTCTCAAGTAATTCCCTTTTCTCTATCCCTATTCTCAATCTTTATATACCCCCCAGCAATATTAATCACCTAATCCAGCTCGCTCTTCAACAACGCAGACTCGTACTCGCTACTCTTACGCCCCCCCGCATCACCAGCTTAGAGTTCAGCCAACCGCAGCTTGATAGTTTCGTGTATCCCCTCCCATGCCCAGATATCCTCTTCAACCCGCTTCACCATGCCCTCCACTGAAGTCTTTTGCCGGTCCATGATGTGGCACGTTTGCATGGCTACTGCGAGAAAGCCTTCGACTAGATACTCGACGCTGCCTCCATACCTCGCCACCTCGCCGTGGCAGTCCGCATCTAGGACTGCTGTTTCTTGTGCGTGCGGCCTGTCATTGCCTAGCTTCTTATCCAAGAACTCCCGTATGACCTCCTCCTTATCGAGCTCGGACGCTCTGCAAGCCTCGACCAGTGGGTGTTAAATGTGGTTCTGTCCGTCCGATAGCAGGCTGTACAGCTTGTGAAGCATCTCCAAGCCCTTTCGCTGATGAAGAAAATCCCCTCCAAGTCTCGGAGACGGTACAGCTGCTCAAGCGTACAGATCCTGCCTCCAAAGGCACAACCTATCCAGAGCCGGACTGCTTGCCCCTGTTGACCCCACGTGAGGTTCCCAGAGTCAATCTGCTTCACCGCATCCTGCAACGCCATGTTCCTGTCCTTGACATAGTGCAGCGCATTGTAGACACTGACAATATCGACGTTTTGTGCGGCACGTAGCTTGGATATAGCCGACTCGACATGGCCATGGCTCACGACGCGGCGAGAAGCAAACAGACTCGATTTCAAGTCGGCCAGACCCTCAGACAACGGCTCGAGAAAGACGCGGATATTGTGACCCAGTGTCTGAAGCGCATGAACTGTCCGGCCGAGGTGTCCAAGGCCTGGATGCGCCTTTGGCCGCGTGCTCTCCTTGACCTTTTGCATCAGGGCCTCGTCGTTGCAGAACCAGCCAGTGTAATAACATGCAAGCGAGCGAGTTTCGAGCAGGCTGTGTCCTGCAGATGCTAAAGAAGGCCCGCAGACGGCTGGAACCTTGCCCAGGAAGTACTTGTTGCAGACAAAGGTTGACGACAGGGGTGAGACAACAAGCGCGTGCCACGTCTAACTCGTAATAAACCAAAAGACAAGGACCTAGCCCAGTGCTTGCATCGGTCTAAGTCGACGGCGGGCTCTAGCAAAGGCTTCAGGGGCGTGTGTTCCGGCCTCGCTGGTTCTGTCGCCGTGCCAGTGTTGACGTTGACTACAACGGTTGGCGCATCTTGGGGTTTGTCGTCGAGGAGGGTTCTGCCTTACTTGTTCCCTTTGGCGGGCTTGTAGTCGTCGCCGTTCATCTTCTCGTTGCTGCCGTTCTGCCTCTTCTCGCTAGACGCCTTCTTGTTCCTGTTGACGGCGCTCTTGTTCCCTATACGTCCCTACGTCGTAAGCTTTCTTCCTTTAAAGTATAGTAAATATCACAAACCTTCGTCTCTGCCGATCTATATTCCTCCGACACTCTTCCTCAAAGGCCCGCTTCCTCTGGAGCAACAACTCCCTCAGCGCCTCCTCTCGCCCAGGCGTATTGGCCGATTGCCGCCTTGCCTCGTGCACCGGCCGATGGAGCGCCAACCAGGGCTGGTACTTGTCAGCACTACGATCACGCCGCTCCTGGCATAGTCAGCAGAAATATCCCCAACGTGGTTGGTCCTTGAAAGGCGATATGCCCATGCAGAGAAAGTGTTGCCAACTGATGCATTCGGGGCACTTGATCATGCCTGCCAGGTAGACAGAGTCATCTGGAAGCCATCGGCCGTCTCCGGCTGGACTTCCTACATGGCCTGGATCTTGTCGTCGGCGAGAAAAAGCAAGGGAGTGGCGGCAGAGGCAGACGATTCTTGGTTGGTTGGCCATGTTTTTGCTTGAGGAGAGGCACTTGATGCCGCCTGAGAGAGAGAATGTGCTAGTAAATAACGACGAGAATGAGTTGACGGGATATCTTTGGAATGAGGGACAGATATCTGGACTCTACCAGCGTCGCCTCTGCTAGCGCATGAAGCCACTTTACTGGTCGTTTATCATCTGACCCTGGTTGAGGTTCTTTGTTTTGCATTTTGGCTGCATTTTGGATTATGCGTCTTGACTCCTTTTTGCTCTTTCTTTGGCCACAGATCCATGGCTAGCCACGACCTTGGCCGCCTTCTCATCCATATTCACTGGGTCTGGCTGAGTGTCGTCCCCCAGGTCTCGCCGCGTTGCGCTCAATCTCAAGCAAGACTTGGCTCTTAATGGTGTGAATCCGATGCTTGACTATTGGTGGGCAAGTGTCGTCTATAGACCGCTTTTTGATGTAGTCGATTCGACTTGTCATAATTCTTACCACTTGCTTGCCCCTGGCGTTGGTAGCGTAGAGCGGTTGGGTTTCACGGTGTGGGCGGGCATTCACGGTTTTCTTGTTCTCTGCCTTCTGTCTCGACCCTTACGTAGAACAATTTAGAATACCAGTCTACACTCACAAGCCAACCAATCATTCACCATAAGTTCATATCTTCCACCTCTACCACATCGCAACCCCTCTCCATCAGTTATTTCCTCCCACGAGAACACACACCCGGCTGCTCTTGGTCCCAGTCTTGGTTGGATTCATGACCTTCTCCTGGGTTGACAACATGGACGATGAGGTTGTTCTCGGCACACGGCTCTCCCCGTCGGGTGAGTGTGAAGCCAGTCTGGCCATCCAGCTCACTGCTAACCGAGTGTAAAGAGGAAAAGTTCATCTCCTACCAGCTACGTCTGCTTGACCTCACAACTGACGCGAGCTCTCAGCCCTCGCTTGATAAACACCTGCGAGACGCCTCGATTGAAAAGTTGTATTTCAACCCCAAAGACGGCGATGCAACGGAAATTCTCGTGTCCACCACTCCCACTCTATACTCTCTACTTCACCTCCCACCCAACGGTCTGGATTGCTCCCAGCCCGAGCGGCCCTTTCTCACCTGGCAGCAATGCGAGAGATTGCTCCCACTGCCCTAGATAAAAAGCCCGACGCCATCGCAATGGAGCCTTCTTGCGAGCATTGGCATCGCATCGCGAGTACTTGCAGCTGACATGGAGCGAGACGTGTACAACCAGGTGGTGAGTCTGGTGGAGGAGGCAGCTTGAGAGGTTAAGAGCAGGAAGTTGGGTGCCAAAGTGAGACGGTTAGATTTGGTTAAGGCGGCCAGGGAGAGGTTGGAAGATAAGCTCCGTGAGCATGAGCAGGTGGTGAAGTAGGAGGATAAGATGCGGGAGTGTAAGGGGGGTAAGTAAGGGAGGAAGTGTGTTGTGGGGAGAAGGGTGTGCTATGGTTAGTGAGCTATGTATCTGAGACTGGACTTGTACGAGTATATGTATACCTTGATCAACCGCTTGTGGAATTTGTGGTTGTTGTTAGCGAGTGCTCTCTATGTTCCCTGTTCCCTACGGTTCCCTATGTCTCAAGACTAATTCACTCTTGACAGGCTCTCATAGCCTGCCAGTCAAGCTTAAGGAGAGCCGCTATATGCAGAGCCAGGCACAGAGAAATAGAATAACCTGAAGCAGCTTCACGGTATGGGTGATTCGGGTGCTCGGGCTCTAAAGGGCCAAAGAGACGGCTACGGAATTCTTCAAATTTAGCATCCATCGCATCGCATCGCATCGCGACGGCGCGGTGATAGCCTCGCTGGCTGTGGCGCCTTGTGGCTTTAGCGTGTGGCACAAGCCAATCAGCACGAGATGCCCGTTTGTGAAATCCGGACATCGGCGTGTGATTGGCTAGTCAAGCGGGGCCCCGGAAGGCTGACTTGGAAAGCACTTGACGACTGAGAGTCAAATAGCAGTTTGCTACGAACTTTAGAACAGGATAAGAGGATAACTACTGTATAGGCTGATTAGTTCGTTCAAAAAAGCATGGATCCCATCTGTATGTCTCTACATTCGCGCAATTCACCAGTGCAGGCCTAGAAGGATTAGATGCTCCAAACAAGCCGCTGTGAAACTTTGTATATGCATGCCATTGACTTAGACATTAAATCTGGCCGAGTGATGCTCAGTTGGGAGTGACCATGTTAGTCTCGCGGGTGAATCTGACCTTTTCCCTCGCAACTTAATGCTCATGCCCTTCTCAACGCTCACCATTAATTTACTGCCAGATGGTCTATAAAGAGCCCAACGAGACGGAAGTGTTTAGTCTTTATGCCAAGTACTCAAAGTTAGACAGCAGAAGCGAAATCAGACTATACGCATTAAGAATATCAGGTGTCCTTTCGGCCTGGACATTAGCAGCTTGAGAGCATAGATTCTAGTACCTGACCTGGCTCTATGTTCAGTCTTTATATATAAAAACAAGAGCCAAGGATAATATTGACATTGGCGGGTGCCAGTCCCCCAACCAGCCATTGCATCAACGACAGTCCCATAGTGCCAACGAGAATTAAGTAAGTCCACCACTTGGTCATCATGACGTGATATGGCCGACAGAGCGCCAGACTTTCATAAACCACAAAGTGGCTCTCTGCCAGCCCTGACACAGAATGGAATGGCCATATTAACGAGATATTGCTCTACTTCTATAGCATGCTTATGGTCGGTTCTCAGACCCCGGCTAGTGAGCGGAGAAGATAGTTCTTGCCAACATGTTGCCCGAGGGCAAAAGTCCGAAATCCGGTATAAGTCTCTTATGAGAGCGCTTAGATGTGCTGGTTAACACTCGAGATAAGTATAGAAATCACGGTCAGCCAGTGGCCATATTCGGAGAGTGTAGGATTACACGTACTGGGAGATTTAGAGATGACTAACAAAGGATATATATATACTTTACATTAATAAGAATGCTGCTACTTGCTTTCCCTTTAAACTCGATAATTCTAACACCGCTGCGACCAATAGGTTATCCAGAGACAACTCAGGGGTATCCATTACAAAACTCAAAACTTCCCTTTATTCTAGTTAGCCACTTAGTACTCCAACAAAAGGATCTGGCGTCATGCATCATCAGTACGCAAAGTACTTTAAACAGGCTTTTAGTCTGGTCCAAGTCCTGTATCCACTGTTTCCATCACCACTCTCATACTGAGGTGAGAATGCCCTAGGTCACGACAATTTAATCGACCTCAGTACTCAGGCATTGCCTCTGTCGCACACAATGACCACTGTACCATCGGCACAAAAGTGTAAGGCACCCTACGTTAGGTACCGAGGTTAACTAGTCATATATACTTCGCAACAGCCTCTATTATGCGAGCCGAGTATACTAACAATGATCTGGGGCAGAAATTTCGTCGTCGCTGAGAGTAAGTGCCTCTGCCACAAAGTTAGATATCCCGCCCTCGATAGCTCTGCGGCTATGGTCAATTGTATACAACAGCATGCGTTAGAGGCACTCGTTCGGTAAAGAACATGACATTCCTCTAATTAGAGGACAGGTAAGCAGCCAGGCAGCTCGAGAAACAGGTATCCGGCCTCTTGGATACTTTTGTGTAATCATATTGGCTCGCTGGTTAGATACCGCCTCACGATTACATCCCTGCTATTGAGCCGCGCATTGTGCGGCGCTGATGGTTGTTTAACGGGTTTCGCCCCGAACGGCTGTATAGTTGATAACGAAGATCCAATACTGGGGCAGAACAACCGAACTCGTTGGGCTAATTAGGCCTTTATACTCTCATGAGGTGATAATATTCAATGCTACTATATCTTCCAATACTCATTCAATAACTAAAGCCCAGAGCGCTTCTCTGGCGTCACCTATCAAGTCTGGTCCTTGAATGATACCAAAGATCATGTCTTGTGGCATTGGGGAACCGCTGCTTTTCAGATTTAGATCACTTGGCTAACCACAGGTCTTCTTGTGCTTTCCTTTCCTTTGCTCCGTAACTTACATTAATATTAACTAACCTGCCGTGACTTATTCTCATTCTATACAACCTGTAGTATCAGTATGACTGGATCTCACTCAAGGTTCATAATACCACGGCTCAGCGGGCTCCGATTAGTGGAATGCCAACAATCGGAACATTAACAACGACCACAGCTCGCCAAGCGCTTGAGCTCAAAGAGGGAGGGTTCTCTATCTTGACCAAGTTTCTCAGTATTCTTAGAGTCGGCGTCCATGTCAGTACCAGCTGGAAGACAAGGTACGTGTGTCGTCCACTGTACAGTTTCAAGAAAGTAGAAACTACACAATTCGGTCACATCTGCAGGCAGAGGTCGAGAGTATAACTATTGAGTAGTTGCTGTAGCTCGAGCAGAAGTAGTGGAGAACATATCTGCGCCAGACGGAGCCTTGCACGTATTCTCCGGCTTCAAGCTGTATCCGGTTGATCAATTGTTTTTCCTCGCTTGCTTTTATGGATACAGATTGCATATTTATACAACATCTCGACTTCTCTGAGATGTCATCTAAATCTAGTAGCTCCTCGGAGATTGCGGCGTTATTATGCTTAGAAGTCTGGTTATAGTCACTCTCGGTGCTTGGTCAGACCATCATCTAAAGCGAACTCCTTTAGACTTGTTCTTATTTTTAAATTAACCCTTTTATTAAAAACTTTATGCCCCTGAGTCGAGTAATAGCTTGATAAGTCGTTTGTCTAGCTCTTCCGCAAATACCGAAGCAGTCGAGGAGAACAAGACAAGCATATCCGCTACCGTCGACCAAGGGAGAAAAGAGGATGGATGCTGTTGGCGGCCGGAACCGCATGAAGATAAAGGATGTGCCCTATGGCGGGAATATGCACTCGTCGCGACATCGAGAAGCAAAAACACAGGCTTTCCTTCAGTCTTCTGAGAGCATTATTGCCAAGCCCTTATAAAATCTCATGATAACTGTATTATCTCTGGCAAGTTTTTCGTGTAGGCAAGTAGGGTCGGACGATACGATGCACAGCAGGTGCCCAGGTACTCGGGGGAGGGCAGAGAAACACCAGAGAAAGAACCTGGCGTGATATGTTTTTGCGTTGACGCGCTCTAGTCCCAGTACTAACTCGTGGTCCTAGTTACTTCTGCGGAAAGTGAGATCCGGAAGCTCTCTTTATCTTAATAGTCAACAGGTGGAATCGAGGGGAGGCCAGATTGTTGACAGTAGACGACACCGTCTTACAAGAGCGATTGGAGAGCAGTCAGGGCCCAGCTTTCTGCAACACGGTTGCACTCTGAGACGGGCTTGCCGAAGCGCTCACATCTTGCCCTCGACGATTATTCATGGGCAGCACCGTCTTGCGAATGCCCGGCTATATCTCCGACCAATTTTAGGCTTCTTTAGTTGCAATACTTGGCAGTTAGATCCGCGGCATACATCCTTAGCTTTCGACGACTAAAACGGTCAATAACTAAATAGGAATGAGGGGAAAGAGCAAAGTTTAGTTTACATAGTCCTATTATAGAACCGCTCGACCTGAACCTCCCGCAGATTGGGAAGCTAGTCTTCAAGGATGAAGTTATATAGCTCTTCATTAGCAGCTAGGCATTACACTAATACTCATGGTGTTCGCAAATGAGTGTCAAGGCACTTATTAACCCTAGCGATGCCTAGCGCTTCCTCGCAGAGTTCCTATATCGCGTGACAGCACTCGAGCCGCGACTCCCAGCGATTTACCAATTCTCAAATTCACACAAATATAAAGGTCCCAGTTGAAGTTGATCAACGTCCTTTGTACCACAAGGGTCGAGAGGTCATCATCAATCGACTCCTCCGAGGTTCCAACACCCATTAGGCTTCCGCGCATATCATCTAAGCAGGTTGATTGGTACTTCATCGACATTCTCCGTAGTGTCCTTAAAGCATGGTTACATAGGGGTAAGCGCGCTGGTAAGATTATGCTCTAAGATAAGAGCGATATAATGCGTGAAGCATGGCCCCTAGACCACGAGGGATATCATTCTCAACTAATATGAAGGCTCGCCCTTTGCTGTCTGCGGTATATTGCATCGTCAATAGCAATAGATGCTGCTGGAATGCCTATGGCGTTAGGTCGGTAGAAGAAGTCGTTTGCCGGAAGTTACTCTTCTCGGAGACAGGCAGTGAAGGTTACTTGGGGTCTATAGAGACTGATACCTCCGAGCACTTGCTGTTCCTTCTAACTTGCCGGCCTAATACTGATACTAGGCGGCCATGGTATTCTTTGCAAATCATCTTTGACTTGGTATTTGTAGCATGTTTCTGCTTTTAGTGCAAAAGGTTGTAGTTGGTGTACAGACGGCATCAGTATGGCCTTGCTCGTTGCTATTCCTGGGTCGATTACTGGAAGACTGGGTGGAAAATGGTGAAGGGACTTGGTTGCATTTGATGCTAGTAGGAGCTTTTCCCGTCAGGCAATGGGGGCAAGGTAAAAAGAGGCATGTTTTCGACCATAGTTCTTAGACGACTATAGTCGTTTGGCAACTATGAGGGTTTACCAAGGACCAGATGGAAACCTTACGTACCTTGGTAGTATTTAAGAAGACATTTAGCAAACTCTATCTCTTTCTGAAACCCCCATGTTTTGTTATCCTATTATTAACTATTAATAATGAATGTCACGTAGGTGTGCAACGTGGCGGCCTCTTTTTTGAATCCCGCCTGGCATAATATTGCCAGCAGCGACCTTTTATAAAGAGGCCATTAATACAAGCAACAATTAATGAACTGTTCTTTAGTTTCATCGCACAGTAAATGGATGCTGCCTTTGGACAAGGCATTACAAAGAATATAGTGAATACGCGTAGCATCCTCATCTGCTTCTATGGCCACAGAACTGTCCTTTCGCCAGATTTCACCTTTTATAATTATCAAAATTCTCCCCGGAATCTATCAGCTTCGTACTTGTATCTATTTGTCGTTGTTTTCTATTATTGTTTTCGTCTTCTTCAGCCTCTCCAGGTCTTCACCGGTCCAGCATGTTCAGGGAAAATGTCGAGATTGCACTTCTTATCCGCGCTCGTGCCCGGTAACTTCAGAGATTACCACAAAATCCCGCTTCAGCTATCCAGGCACAATACCTCCTTTTACGGTCTCTCAAAGGCCAAGGCCATATCACTAGAATATTTCTAGAAATACCCCCCGCATAGTGAGGAAGTCTGGCCTTCCGAGTGGCAGAGGGCAGTTGATTAATACTTCTATCCTATTATTTATTGACGAGCCTTGACGTTTTGCCGGACTATACAGGCTTGCCTGGGCAGTTTAGAGAGCTCAACTCAGGCAGAAGCAAGAGTTAGGCCTTATTTCTAGATCAACCTCTTAATAACTATAGACACAACACTACTGGGGCTGCGTAACAAAACGCCCGCTCACAAAAAAACATTAAAAGACATAATGCCAGCCCTTTTCTATTTGTAATATTGTTGACGACTTGTAAGATTGTTGGTGCTCAAGCAAACCAAATCACTGGCACAAGTCGTTCACATCTCTACTCCAGACGCCGATATGCTCTCCGCCCGCTACCCGGGCTCTGGCCTCGAAAGCCCCGGCTTGCGTGTTGATATCTCTCAGTAACTACCCGCCAAAGTATAGTTCATGGGCGCTTCCACACGATTCTACTTCAGAAAAACACGAAAGCAGGTATGATACACTTGGCTTTCACATCGGCGAATAGGCATATTAAGAAGCATGCTTTCCATTGTATAATCAGGTGGCTCCAGGAGCGTTCTAAAATCTGGTGAGGGTCTCTATGGTGGACGTTTTGAGACTTCTATGTAAATGGCCCTTTGCTCTCTCAAAGGCAGGGTGCTTCCACAATAACAAAGAACACAATTGTTTAAAGACTTCAAGGGTCGTTCAATCAAGGTGTGACACGTTGCGACTGGCATCGAATGAATAGACTGTTCTGGGCGTGTCATGCTGAGGATTTAGCCGAATAGAAGTGATATTGCTAGTGGAGAAGATATACCACTGCTTATCTTGAATCTCTACTAGAGCGTCACTAGGCCTTGGATATATATTTAAGTCTATATAATAGTCGATATAAATAGTGTGTGTACGGAGATATTTGATATCTGTATTACTTGACCAATCCAGCGAGCATTTACCTCGAATTTCTAGATTGGGGAATTGACGGATAGTCAAGTCTTTGATGTCTTAATATAGAGAACCGAGATGGATGTTATAGGTTCTATCCTGACAATGCTGCTTAATGGCTGTGGTCCCTTGAATTGGTTATCGACTTGGTCGCTATATAGAAGCCCCTTAGGGTTATCTCTTTTATGAATATGGGCGTCGACTGTCGTTCCCACCCGTTGTTCCAACTGGTAGACAAAATGTCGTCAGTGATCCAATTTAACGTAGCATGCCTTCTATCCCGTATAAGAATTCCAGTTAGAAGAGATAATGCTAGTACTATTATCCCCAAGATTAGTGATTAGACCATAGGTTGTGCCAGACTATAGCTTGTATGAGACTATGGCGGCGTAATGAGATTGCCTGTCATACTGACGGTCATTCTGATCGAACCGCTTGGCCTCGTCACCGAATTAAGTAGGCAAATTCAGCCCTGCCGCCTAAGCCCGGTATGCTCAAAACACTCTGGTTGGCGACAATACGCGAGAACAGTGCGTCGTTTGCGCATCCCCTTCTCCTTCTCGAGATACTTCTACTGAGCTCACGCTGCGGATTTCTTGTTCGTAATGAATGCCGTTAGATGCAACCGCTTTGGGCGGTGTTCTCGACTCCAGTCGGCCAGATAGATTAGCGCGACCTGGCAAGAAATCGTTGTAGAAACAGGTCCAGGGGTTTGATAATCACAGGGCCAAGATCTCTACGAGCCTGTATCAGAGAGAGGGATCTATCCAATGAGTTTGAAAGACAGTCACTTGGGTTGTGTGAATGACTGACTGAAGGCAAAGAGGGTAGTGTTGCTTAAAGGAGTAGATTTGGCGACCTCGTGTAGACGTCGGAATAGGGTGATAGCAACCTCTTGATCCGCTTTGTCCCCTAAGAAGTTCGTTAATAGGGGTTGAAAGAAAAGGGCTTTATACGACCCGCGGACTTAATCTTAAAAGAATACACTTAATTGTCTAAGACTACTCCTCTGCCTACTAAGTATTCTTAATACCGAAAACAACAACTTGATAGAAGGCCGCTAAACTTTGCGGGGCAAGATTAGCTACGTAGTAGTATGCCAGCTCGAAAGTCTGCTTTAGGTGGCGGCCCTTACTAACATGAATGTTAATATATACAGATTATGTCTTATTATACTTGAAGACTAATTTTAGTTAGACTAAACCTGATTCTCTTTAGCCCGGATGTCGCAAGTATTACGATATTTCAGACACAATTGGTCGAGCTATAGCATTATGCCTAACCTGGGACTTATCTGAGACTGTCTCTCTATCTTAGTGCTTTGTACTGCATATAGGGTATTAGACGAAGATCCGGCGCGCTCTAGATTCACCAGGCTCTGTATAGATGTTAACCGTCGAGGCATCTTGCGTTTGAATCACATAGCTGACAGCATCCTCAAGCCAGGTGGGTTCCTTGAAAGCTTTCAGGCATCGCGAAGTTGCTCGTGAGAACGAGGCTGGGCTCTACAATTGCTAGCAACTCTCCCACAATGTTTTACATCAGGGTAGAGTATAGATCGCCATGATTTTCTTGGCTTGCTGTTAGTTGCCCGGTAACTCAATTAACGCAGCGAAAGGATTCGGGCTGCTTATGCTTGTGCTTAGCGGGGAGGAAGTCGAGATGAGACTGGAACTATGCGACAGATGGGTCGGGGAAGGAGTATCTGGTTGGCCAAGAGTATTAAAAACTGCTCTCCATTCCCCGTGCCAGAACACAACTTAATCTTACTTTTCGCCTGTAAACTCGAGGTGTTTCTAGGTTAAAGCCTTGACTTAAGGGGCGGTGGCCGCGACGCCGTCCAAGTCAAGCCTAGGTGCTCTAGTCGGATAACAGAGTTTGATAAAACTCGTCTCATTCACGCGGGGACTTTCCCTCGAGAAACCTGTCTCCGAAAAGGTTATTGTAAGGGAAATAGACAGTTGTTAATATTCCACTCGAACAGAGCTCTCTGGGTATCCGCCGATCTAGGTTGCGGAAAGTCGGTACCTCTTGTATGGCCGCCCGCATTTATTTTATTATGATATTGAAAATTGACAGCAATAAGAGTTATAAGCTTCTCTTGATTTGAATTTCAAGCACTATCGCCAATGCCACGCTTGCTTCTGCAATCCACGCATCCTACACCTCATACTACACACGGAATAATAACTAGAATTAACGAAACACTTTGAGTAGGTCATCAAGCAAGGTTGATTTGCGGCAAGATGGCGGAACCATTGCAGAAGAAAGGTAGAAATAAGGTGGAAGAAATATGCAGAGAGCCCGTCAACTCAAAGGCTAAGTATTCACTTTATAGTAAAACAATAGGAAATGCGGAGCGATAGAAGCCGCATGGTAATATAAAGCTCCGGCACGGCCTTGACCTCGCCCGCTTCTATTCCGGCCTTATGCGAGCCTCATCGATATTGTGTAAGCACTGGGTTATAATGCTTGAAATGTGGAAGAATTGTGTTCTTTGTTATTGTGGAAGCACCTTGCCTTTGAGAGAGCAAAGGTCAGTGTACATAGACGTCCCCCCCCAACGGCATCCTCCAATTCCAGAACAATTCTAGTAAATCTGACATCCATAATACGAGACATAGTAGTAATGAGCTTGGCCTTGTCAGCATCAGTAAGCAGTTTTCCAATGCGTTCCCGGCGTTTCTTAGAGAGCTTGACCTTCTTCTGCACCAAAGCAGTATGTTTAGTAATATTGCTAAGGCGCTCTGACTTCTCCTTGAAATCCTCCTCAGCCTTTGCGAGGCTAGTCTCTATCTCTAATGCTTGGGACATGTAGTTCTCGATCTGCTGTTTCAAACCGCTATTAGCGTAGACGTTATTATCTCGAATCAGAGTTCTTAACTGCTCAGTAAAAGTTATTAGGCCTTGTAAATTCGCTTTTGATTTAGAGCCGAGGGCCAAAGCGAATGCTTCGCAGTGCTCTGAGTCTGGCCTGAAGTAGTTTCTTTATCTGCGTTGGGCACCGCAGGCTTGGGAGAAGGGTCGATAGGTGTCTTAGTAGTGTCATTACTCGTGGTGGTGATGGCGGCAAGAGTATGGGGTTCATCTTACCGGCGGCAGGTGACTTGATGGAGTGTTGCCGGAAGATAAAGATGCCATGTGCCGAGTGGCGCAGCGATGGGCCGCCAAGGGGCAGATGGGGTCGAGCATGTACGATGCCGGCGTTGGCTGACTCTCATTCTCCATCACGCCGAGGGTAACGTCTACTGTTGTAGACAGATCGAGCTCGATGTGGATAAACTGGCCTGGCCTTGGCCCGGGAGATCTGCCATAGTGAAACTAAAGATGCCAATCTCGATAGTCGGGTTAAAGGAGAGGACCAGCACCGCGTCTACCTTGAGGATCTAGAAAGCCGTCACTCTGACTCCAGCGGCTGTTAAGAAAGAGTATAACCTGGGAGTATTGGCGCCTCGATTCTTTACATATATAGTCCATTGAAGGTCGTTATCATAGGCGCAGGTCGATTAGTATCCTAATGCCGGGCTGGACGCTCCATTCTCTCTTTTCCCCCGACTTTCCAAAACCGTAGCGAGCTGCCCGTTCATCTGACAGCGACAGACTGGGGATAGCACTGGTCTTTAAGATGGAGCCGTCTTTCTTCTTTCTTTCTTGGTTTGGCCTCCATTTGGACGCTGAACCTACCTCGTCCGAGCTGACGAGGAAGTTAGCACGACCAACCTCGCTAGGGAGACCATCTGGGAAGTCAGTGATATTATAAAGCGTAGCAAGACCTAGTGTCTCGGGTAGTGTAGACTTGATTATCACGGGCTCGGGGGCAGAGGTTTTCTCTGGAAGGAGTTAAACCTTCTGCATTGGTTTGGCGCTCGCTATTCCATGTCAGCGAATTCACGTCTGGCTGTTGGACGCTACGAGAGGAAAAGTGGACTTACTCCAGAGATTAGCTGATATGGCATACAGACTAGGCTTGGGTCAGTTCTGCCAAGTATATAAATCTAGGACTATCACCGGATTCTAAGCATTGACGTCGTTTAGATTGACTCTAATGTCAATCTTGATGGACTGGATCGACCTGATCTGTATTGTTCATATGTGTTGGGCGTGAATCTAAGCCCGAGTCATATCGACCGTGGCTGCAACCCTGGCTCGTCAAAACTACAAGGCCCCTACGGTATCGCCTTTGCAGCAGCGGCATCCGGCTTCTCGTTGAATGTTATCTTGAGGGTAGAGACCTCTGACGAGAAGTTTAGTGTCAACTTATTGAGGACCAACGTCGTCTTAAAGGCTATTATAATTCCTCTCGCTAAATCCACACATGCTGTTGGCTTGTAACGGCTAAAGCCTCGATTGCTAAAGAGAGCATAGCCAGTTATTGACGCCTTGACCTTCCCTGGTTGCAGAGGCGACGGTTGGTGAGGAGTCGTGGCGGACTTCGCTTCGGTGTCTGGACGGTAGCTCATCTCATCCACGTCAGTGCCCGAGCAGTAATGACATTGACACCAGCCACGCTTCTCTGTGCAAGACATGCACATTCGTCGCTTGGAGTGCGGAGCAGGAACAGAGACACGAGATTCCCGGCCGGAACCTGCTTGTCAGACGCCATAATCATAGATCATAGACCAGTAAGTGGCGTAGAGATACGTCACTTGGTCTCCATTAAAAGCCCAGTACAGGTTGGGGTGTTGATATCCTGGCTGTTTGCCTTCAACATCGTTGTACAAGTATTGCAAGAGTCCGCCAAAGTGATCTTGATCCCAGTAAGTGACGACGACGGCGCAAAACATGAGAATACCGCCATCGAGGGCGTATAAATAGAAGTAGTTGTTTGGATCTATTCGATGGTCTTGCCAATGGGGTTTGGGTAGAGAGCTTCGCTGCTCCCGCCTGCGCCCCCATTGATGAGGACTACTGTTAGGACCCTTTGACTGTTTACTTGTTTCGTATTGCAAACCAAGAGAAAGATGGAGCAGTCTCTAGTGCCTGTGCTGACGTGATAAGAGTCGACGCCAAAGTTGGCAGGGTTAATGTCCATGATGTGATAAAGTAGTGGTATTTCTTCTCCGTCAGCTCAAATCGGAAAATATTCAGTCATACCAGGGCGTAGTGAAAGTATGATTATATGCTTTCTTCCCTCATTGTATAGGTCGAGGCGCGGAATAATTAGGTGCCATAGATTGCACCCACCTTCGCATCAATCGAAATGCTCTTGTCTCCAAGCACTATAAACCCTAGAATCATCAAGCTTGATACCCGCCAACCACGCCCCGAACGACAGGGTGTCTACAGAGAGTGGCTGGCAAAGCTATTGTTACTGCTTTCGGAGATACAAGCAGATTCCACTGCATGACTGGGTGACGAGCATAGCACGGAGCCAAGTATGCAGTGGAATGGGATGCATCGACCAAACTACCCACCCCGGATGATGAGTGATCGTCCAACTTGAACGGAAGCAAGCAGTGGCGGTGGGCATGTCTCCTATTAATGCCCTACTTGCTTATGTGAGAACTTATCATGGGGGAAAGCCTTCAGAGGGTATAAAGGAGAAGGAGGAGATGGTTCTGATCCGTTAGCTCGAGGGGGGCAAAGTATAGACACATCGTAGATGCCTTATGGTATTAAATCCATAGTTACTAAGCTTCTTATAGAGTTTGGCGCATTGCGGACTAATAAGACTGGATCGAAAGATAACAACACGATGCCCTTGTATCACGACCCGGGAATGGAGACGGGCGACAATATGCCCCTGTGAATAGAAAGCCAAATATATGCACGTTCCATGGAGCAAATGGAGTTTGAAGAAAACGGTCAGTGCGAAACACAACCGCTGCTCCATTGACCCAGACGCGCATCTTGTCAACATCAAGGAACGGCGCAGGTATCCGGCATCCTTTTGCTGCCACAGCCCTCGTTGGCCTTGGAAGCTCTCATACAGCAGCTTTTCAGAAGAAGAGCTTTATCAGGTCCTCGATCCCAAGGAGCAGACCAAGTTAAACGACACTGCGCGATAATGGAGACTACATCCAAGCATTTCTCGACAAACACCCTAGAGCCTTGGCAGTCCGTTATGATGAGCTTCTTATTAGTGTCGTCCGAGTTTCTATTAAGAGGGATCAAGATAGACATATATTGGGTTGTGAACCTAGAAATAAAGCCCTTGTGCTCTAATGTGATGGAAAAGATGAGCTCCAGGGTGTTTCAGAGAGGATGAGAGCTTTGTCAGTCGTTTTCGAACCAGTCGACAAGACGCGGACTGTATAGACTGGGTCGGAAGCTGGTCCGGAGGATGACTGGACTTCTATTGCCGCAAATAGGATGAAAGGTGAGATTGGCTGGGCCTTCTTCTCTGCTTTTGGTGTATTCTTCTCGGTGGAGGTAGTTGTATTTGTGACCATAGCGCTCGGCGGGAGATCGAGCACCAGGGGCGCAGATCTTTGAAAACCCTCCTGTAGAGACGAGGATTCTTTTGGTGGTGGCCACAGTCACTGACGCAGGGCGAAGCTATTTCGCCATGATATTTGCTGAAATTATTGATAACGCCTGTTCAGGCATCGTCACGATAGCACCACCTGGAGCTATCTGCTGCTCATCCCCCAACATAATCTTGAGCTGCCAGTTTAGGTCATTCGGTTGGTAGACCATTCGGCTGGTAGACCATTAGACTGGGCGTTGGATCGGGCTTTGTATATTTGCCTGGTGCCTCCTCCTTGTTTATCCCTGCACATACTTTCCGGTGTGCTAGTTCCGCAAAGTTGTTCGGCGGCAGGTACCGCATATCCAGCGTCTGCTGTGATGGATTCGTAGCGTTGTCGTTATGACCCCAGATAAATACCCGAGGTTTCTGATCCATGGGCGGTTCTCCTCTGGCCCAGTCTGTTACTCTATCTGGGAGCTCAAGCACTCTATTACTCCTAGTTAGTCGTATACTGACTGGCCCTGTATATACTATCTGTAATAATAAGGTGAGCTTTTGGCTACCTAACCTCGAGGTGATGGAGAAATATGGCTCATGGGGAGGCTGTGATATAGTGACAGACTTAAAAGACCCTTTTCAGGGGCTCATTTAAATAAACACATGATATTCGCGTCTAGCAGCTATGGCGAATCAAGACTGGTTGACCTGTTACTTCCCCTTTGGCATCTGGGTGGGCTCCCTCGTGATGACCATGTCTGGGAATGCCGTTATAACTCCGATCGAAAGATAAATCCATACTCTGATGCCGGGCGCTTAGCCCCGAACTTTACTAGTCCCCTTCTGCCTCTGGGCCCAGACTTGACCAGCGGGCCTTCGGAGCAGGGGCCAACCATGCCTGAAAACCAAGCGGAGAGACATGCCCAATCTGGTGATGACGGCAATATCGACGAGTGCATCTCTCTGTCGGTGGTAGAGTGCCTTGCCAAGGTCTGGATCGAGATGGGTAAGCAAGTTCTCGACAGCAACATTGCAAGTCTGGACGACTATCGTAAGCATCTTAGCCGCATAAGTTTCTTGATGACGATAGACCAACTTTGCGGTAGCATCCTTGCCAAACCAGGGCTCAACCCGCAAAGCCCGGAGACCGAGGTTGGAGCGATATAGCCTACCGCCAACCTGGATCGCCAAGGTGCTTGGCATTGAGGAGCTCCCGACCGAGCCATGGTCTGGTACTAATAGCGATAACGATTCGGAGGAAAAGGAGTATAAGGTCCATGGGAACCTAGATAACTTGCGTTTAATCTGGTGGGACGATGGTTATATTATGTTTGTAAACACAACGAGGCCGTTCCAGTTTAGCTCGCCGAGAGCATCCGGCATCACATTCATCACCAGCTGAATCCCGGTACCGCATTCTTTTTGGATCCTGATACAGAACTTGACGACTTCTGAGCGATGCGCCGGAGCATGGCGCCCTTGAGGTTACGCGGAATCTATATAGTGCAGTAGGAATGGAGTTTATTTTCTTAGACTATTACCTGTGATAATCTTGAATGGTATCTGGTGAGGATTTACATCTACGGGAGGGGATGAGTAATGACATGCCAGGATCGGAAGACAGTCCGGGGGTTCTCAGCGTCCTACGTACAGAGCATATGTCAAGGGGAACAATAAGCTTGGTGTATCCCGAATCTTAAACTTGGGTTGTTGCCGCATCTGGCCTTTATGCCTCCGTCGTCGTGGTCTCTGTCTTATTGATAACCTCGGTCGCGACTGGTTGTGCTTATTAGCAGTCAAGACGATAATGGGGCCGTCGACGGGACCTGATATACTGGGGTAGCTTAGAAGCGGAGCTGGGGCGGCGATGGCCTCGGGTTCTCCGTAGCCAAAGTTGGAAACAGAAGGTGCGTCGGTCCGCCTTCTGGTGTTCCCCTGGAGTCTGGGTAATCTCCACTTCTCTCCCTTGAGATAAGGGAGGGAAGTGGACATGGCAATCGACCGCCTTATTGGTCGAGATCGTCTTTGCTTAGTGGAAGGATAGAGCAGTCCTGGCTTCCTCCCGTCCTACAGAGTACATAGTTACTCGTCCAAAGAGTTCTATACCGGCGCTCAACCAAGCCATCTATTCCACCGGGACAACTCTAGATCTGAGAGCCTGCTGCCGCTTCTGCTAACAGTAGAGCTAGCCTTGCTACTTCTCCTAGAGAGCGCAGACCGAAGAGCGGCAATAGACCCGCTACAGTCGAGATCGAACTCATCAGATCCGACATAGGCTCATCTTTTCTAGCCCACCAATAGGCAAGAGACATACTAATATTTGTTTCAAGGCGTTAGATAACAGGACTAGAGGTGGTCAGCTTTTATTAGGACGTTCGAAAGAAGACTCATGGGGACTGGAGTGCGACCGATAGAACTGGCTGCTCGTCCGAGGTTAGCTGATATGCATATACAGTAGAACTCTCACGGAAGAAATCGAACATGACCATGGAAATTTGAGCGCGAGTCAATTGGTGACGAGAAACGCCGGTGAGTACCGAGAGGGAATCGAGAAAACGTACCAAAGAGCGGTGAAGGCGACGTGATGTTTCTACCCAACAAGCCTCGACGGGAATAGACGGCAACAGAGGAGTTTCGGGATCCTCGACGGGATGCTCAAGCACTGAACACAATGACAATCAGAAGGCATCCTTGAGCAAGGGGGGACGAAGAGGGCGCCAAAACTTAAAGGTAGGTAGAGCACAACGAGATACGGACAGATGACAAGTGCTAGTAGATAGGCTTTTAGTGGTGGGTTGAAGATGAACAAAGAAGATTAAGCAAGGATACCAGGGTCAACTAGCAGACTAGTAGGGGTGCGAGAGTATGGATTTATAACTAGACTAGAATATTAAGATACCTTCTCTAAGACAACCTCTTCTATAGCAGACCGTGACGGCTAAATAATTCCTCTCCTGGGCCCGCGGCCATCTCAGCTGAGGAGTGGGCACTTGATGATGGACGCGAGAAGCTTGAGGGGGCGTCTGACGAGAGACCCTCCTCCCCACGGCTGACCTACCTTGCAGGCTAGGATATACTAACGTGCCTATTTACAGTTTTATAGTCCTGTTCAACATGAAGCCGCCCAAACTGGGGCGGTTACGTCGCTGCGCTAGCTTTCCGCCAAACTAATTCTACAGCGGGTTCTACAGCTCTGTGAGCAGCGTTCATACTGCGCCTAAACTACAATTTGTAAATAGTGCATATACATCTAATATAGTGAAACGCTCGAGTCTACAGTAGTGTGGGTGGGTGAACTACTAGGCAAGGGATGGGGATCTTAGCCACCCATTTGAAATCACTTGGAATATGCCGAGTGTTTATGAGTGAGTGTCTAATCTAGGGGTTGACACGTCAAACGTCAGTCTCTTCTCCAGTAGAGGGACCATGGCTAAAGCCCTGCCGCCATATGGGTAGTATCTGCAGCCTTTCCACACCCCAGCTTCTCAGTGCCAGGGACCCTGGGCTGTGGCCCAGATCATTGAGTGGGTAAGTGAATGGCTTGGTCCTCAGCGCCAGTAGGCTTTAGGCCCAAGCCGAAGGTTTTGCCCAGCCCGAGGTCCGAGACTCTGGCAGATATGGTAGAGTGGTCTTTCGCCAGCGGTGTTGACGCCTCTAAACGCCTAAGAGGCTTCTCTAGTATGCATCCCTTTACCGACAGTTCAGACTCGCCGCCGCCCGAGTGCAGTTAAAGTTGTAGTCCTAGAGTCCAAGGTAGCAGTCATATATCCCTCACCTGCAGAACCCCACTGGCAGAGCCCTATTTAAGATTGGTCGTCGTTGCGAGACGGCATGGTGACACATGTCTATTCATTTTATCAGTCTCTTCCAGTATAGCCAAGAATATCAGGCCAAGGTCACTGACGTCCTTTACATACCCGCAGAGCCTCGTCCACCAGTCTCCATCCACTAGTCCCCATCCCCCTGATCTATATGCATAATACTATCATATTTCAAACATATAGAGACTCTTTGGTAGACGCATATCCTGCCGTCGGTCATATAGCTAGATGCTACGAGTTAAGTCTCCGTCATCGTTGTCGTAGTATAGTCTTATAGTCGTCCTCCTAATCCGGACGACCGTCCAGGTCTCGGGAGAAATCCCAGTGGCTTATTGATTCGTGTTCGCACCTAGATTGTCTTTCTGGGATCTATGTAAACTGCCCTTTGCTCTCTCAAAGGCAAGGTACTTCCACAATAACAAAGAAGACAATTGTCTCTCTAGTATCATTCCTATAGTCCAACTAAAGCCTGAAACTTTAGGCTTGGGCCTGAAGTGTCAACCTCTGGGATCACTCCTAGGAGGAAGCGCTAAAGTAATAATTATCATACTATTATAAGGGTTATACCTAATGGATTCAAGTTGGTAAATACCTGCTTCTCTGCTGACAGGGAGATATCTGGTTGGTGATCGACTGTCCAGTGGGATCGCTCTCCCATATAACAAAGTTACTTGGGCCCCTGAGTAATTCTCGGTCGGGGTAGTCCCTGGCTTTAGTTAGGCCTGACTTGAGTTAGATAGGTTGATGCCTCCTTGGGCTAGCTGGGAGGATTGCGCCTCTACTAATGAACATTATCGGGTTGACCTTGTGATTGCTTGGGAAACTCCAACACCGCTCATCTAGTCGGTGGGTTGGGAATGGTCCTAAATTTCCTGCTATAGTATATACTTATATAACCTTTGACCTGCATTATACTTGGTGAGATCATCACGATGAAGGCCAACTTCTCACGGCCCGACCTGCCCTTTAGTGTCGACCTTGCGCTACCGCAGATTGGCGGTAACGCGCGCAGGCCCTGCGCTTCTGCCTACTGATATCCTCGAGACGGCTGCACAAGCCCTGCTCAACTATAATGGCACCGGCTCGCCGAGCACTCCCACCGTTCAGAGCTTTCCACCTCAACCCATGCCGCCTATGATGAACTAGTCCTTCACGGCCCTAGAGCAGAGACCTTTACAATCCTTGCCGGCGCACTGTAGCAGCAATGGCCAAGTCGCGGCGAGTAGCTTCGATGTCGAGTTGGAGGAGCCAAGTAAGTAAGCTCACTACCGCTTGTTCAGCCCTGGCACGCCAGCCCCTTGTGGGCCATACTCGCTTTTATCGAGGAGACATGAGAGCGGTATAACCGGCCGGCAATCCTTCGCCACAGGCTGACAATGTTTCCTCTTTTCGAGTTGAGTTATTTCCCGGCCAATTGAGAAGGCTCGTGCCGTATCATCGAGCCAATGATACGGCGGAGGCTGCTAAGCGCTGTGCTAGCTTTGGCATCTAAGCGGCTGTCGTAGGAGTTGCTTTTGTCAACTTTGTAGGCCTTTATGCATTTTTGCAAACTCTACTTCTCGTACCGAGTAACGTTGGGCGAAGCAAGTTAGCCATGGAGAGGCTGGGAAGCGGCTATGGTACCTTGGGACTCAACAGCTACTTACAAGGAAGAGGTAGTTGACTGCACTAATATGCCTTGGGGCATTCTCGTGGCTGCCCTCATGTCCAACAACGGGCCCCGGACTCGACTGGGGAGCCCTCGCATTCGTCCCAGGGCGTCTTCTCCGCTGGCTCGGATGCTGGCCTCCCATCAGGCTGAGAACCTGGACTGCGACCTCTCCTTGGAGAGCTTTTCTTTGGACGTCGACGATCCACATTCGCTCGAGGCCCCTCCCCCATCTCCAGCTCGTAGCGTCGAGACGTCCCCGGCTCGGCTGCAGTACTCCGGCAACTGGGAGAACCAGTGGGGAAGGGACCGCATGGGTCCCAACCGTAGCGGCCGTGGCGATCGCCGAGGCCGTTAGGCTGAAAACACGGAGTTGACGGATGGATTGATGATTTGGATTTCTTTGGCGTTTGTGTGGGTTTCTTATCTGGGGCATCTATGAGTCTGTATGTCTGTATGTATGCTAGTTGGGATGAGTGCTTTGTCAATGACCTTGCCATTTGCACAATTTATAGCGATAAACTTTTAGCTGGTTCAACAATGCTGTCGACCGCTAGGGCATGAACTTGATAGCAAAGCCGTGGTATATCGTATGATGCTCTTGGTTGTTCACGTGAATGACATGTCTATCAGTGGGCTTTGCGTGGACTTTAGAGGCAATTGTCCAAAAGGAGCAATATAGTGGTGATGAACAGCAATAACAGGAAAGCTGTTGACATACCAGGGTTGGTAAATAAAGTCTTGGGCCAGCTTCCCTGAGTCGGTGGCATCGCGATGCTGGACACCACTAGCCGGGAGGCTCTATTGAACTTGCGGGATTGGGCCCGTGTTTCCACCATGTATATTGCCCGGGGACCGGCCCCTTATTATGCATTGGGAAAGTTATGAATAGACGCGGCCAAGCCTTGTTATACTTGGCTGAACTGCGGAAAGACGGTTCCAGCTGTGCAAATCCAGTCGTGACTGGTAAACCTGGTTGAAGCTGGGCAAAGCTAGCTATACTTGTATAAACAGAGGTTGTACCTGTGTAAAGACGGGTTATGGCTAGGCGAACCTGGTTGCAACTATACAAACGTGGTTATATCTTAATAAACCGTGGTTGTGACTATAAAAAGACCGGTAATAATCAGGCAAACCTGGTTAAAATTGTAGAACGTGGCTGTAACTATATTAACCTGGTTACATATTAATAAATTAAGGTTGTAACTATAAGGATAGGTTATAACTAGGCAAATCTAGTAATAACTGTATAAATATAGTTGTATCCCAATAGACTAGGTTCTAGCTATATAAAGACCGGCTCTAACTAGGTTTGCCCGGTTATAATTATAGAAATATAGTTATAACTATATAAACTTAGTTATATCTTAATAAACTAGGGTTGTAACTATAAAGACGGGTTATAGCCAGGTAAACCTAGTCACAACTATACAACCTGGTTATAACTATCTAAAAAGTAGTTATTACTGCACCCTTCTGTTCCACCTAACCATACTGTGGAAAGTTAACAAAATAAATTCCCCGGGTATGCTTGTTAAAGCCTCTAGATATCACCAGCTTTCCTAACTAACCACAGCACTCTGCTTACCCAGTGATTAACTATGCATTCAATAATACTGCCACCACACTTAGACAGGTTTCCCATTGTTAGCCACCATGCTGGCAATCCTAAGGGGAAAAGACTCGTTACCTACCACTGGGTTTCTCATCCTTGGTCTGCAATATTCTCATTCTATCTGTTCTTGGTTGCTGTAATTAGTCCGTCATGGGGCGATACCTAACTGATGCTGCTGCGTATGGCATGCAGCATTCATCCACTTGGCTAACTGTCGACGGCAACCCAACTATATCTTTCCCACCGATGTTTCCTTGGGTTCAAGTCCAAGGTCTACGCTTAAATAAAAGGAGGATAAAGACACGCATTCTCACCTCTGCGGTCACAACCACTTAACCGTAGTTATATTATATCTGTCATTCTGGAATGCAGTATATAAAGGAGAAAACAGACCGAGGAGGGAAAAAGAAGACTGGTCCCGTATTGATCGTCAGAATAAAAAGTAAAGGATCAGATAAGACCTTGCTGCAAGGAGCAAAAATACATACAACAGCGGGGATTCGCTGGTCGTCACCGACCCAACTACTAATCCGCCCCTCACCGGCTTATCTATGGGAGAGCGGACGGGATCCCGAGTTCTCCGATGGGTATGGTCGTATGTACTAGACAATGGGTGGCTTTGACTCTATGTACTCTGTACCCCACCCTGTCGCGCGATACGTACCCGTGGAAATTGGCAGCTGATTGCAAAGTCTGCGATCCTTCAATGCCTGTAAATAGAGACAGTAGTAGACACATCTCGTCATAGAGTAATAACATTGTCTGCCAAACTCAACAGCTAAAGTCTTAGACTTTACTTTCTCCCTTTTGCAATGCTGCCCGTGAAATGCAGATTACCAGTTGTGGCGCAGAGTGTGGCGGAAGGGTGGCTACGTCACCCAATTGGTTGTTTTACTATCGGTCTCGGATCCGTATCAGGCCTTCGGCCCGGTATCAGTCCTGAAGCAGATAACCCCACTTTGAAAGCTCTGTTGCGATTGGCTTAGCATAGCTTCTTTTGTGGGTCTGATCGGTGGATAAATATAGCCTCAAATCGCCCTTCCTTTGTTAAAGGGCTAAGGCACATTTGAATCTCTCAATCTCTCATACGCTTGATAACCTGATAGGGCGCATAACGTGACAGTTATGAGCCCGGGAGGCACTAAGCCTGTAACTTCCACTGAGAGCTGCCGTAAATCCAGCACCGTCGGGCTCCGGCGAACAACGAGGCCGCGAGTTCGAATCCTGCCCATAGGAGCGCGCTATATGTATCCATTGAGAGCATAGCAAACCGGGTAGACATTTCACCGGAATAAATTCCTAGCAAAATGGGGGG
>JABCKW010000105.1:0-70444 GCA_014824385.1 Fusarium cyanostomum | reverse complement strand
TTAGGGAAGAGTATAGTAAGTAGTTTTAATTAATTAAATAGTTTATAGTATTTTTATTATTATTTTAATCTTAAAGGGTGGGATTTTTAACTAGTTTACTTATCTAACTAGCTCGCTTATTAAGTATGTTAGTTTATAAGATTTAACTTATAGAGTTACTAAATATGCTAATAACTTTTGCTTAAAGATAACACGGTAAACTTCCTGTGCGCAAACAGCTTAATTAATTCTTAAGAAACTTGTCGCGTTTGCCCTAATTTACTTATAGCCGAGACACACAATCATGCTGTTTGGAATCACCAGTGCGGAGGTCGAGGACGAAAGCGGAATCCTCCACCACAGATATATCCCTAGTAGCGACAGTATAGAACAATGGCTAAATTATTCACATGTTATTAAGTCGTTATATCAAATTCTTTCACCTGAAACCCTTATTACTCGAGAACTATGGTTTGTTCTTTCAAGCTCTTAGAGGCCAAGACCTCACCGTCCATTATTCCGCGTAAATAACACTCTCCTACCAGCGTGTATGTTCCCTTGCCAGTCGGTCGAACCACATGGGGAGTTGTTGCACCTAAAAAGACACAAATAACATCACCGACCTGTGCACGTCTCGGCACCTGGCCCAACCTATTCTCTTTTGTGCGTGAGAGTCTCTGGCCGCCGGATCGTAGGATCTGCGGCTCCACGAGTGGAGCGCACTCAAGCAATGCTTGTTCCTCCCCTTGGTCGATTCGACCGTTTAGCATCCTTTTGATGAGACGTAGATAGGAAGCAAAGGCTCTGGACACCTCGGATGAGGCACGCTGCCCGATCGCATCGCACTCCCGAGTCATGGTGCGCCAGAAATCCTCAAATTGAGCATCGCTGAGCTCCCCTGCGCGACCAGCGACGAATGCCTCGCAGCTCGTCAGCCACTGGAGAAGGCCTATATCGAGGCCATCTCCATTCAGCTTTGGGAGCTGCCCTTGTACAGGTGGTAGGTCTGCGAGTGGCAGCAAGGAGGAGATATGATCGACCGCATAGCCACGCAGGCGTAGGAGGCGCTGATCGACAATATCAATCGCAGGCTTGCTGCCTCCTCCGGCTTGAAAGAATCCGGAGCCATCATGGGAGACGTAACTGATTGGCTCCAGGGCACTCAAGTCTGGAACCCAAGAAGGCAGAGTCGAACCAGCATCTCTTTTGCAGCTGAGCGACAAGACACTCAAACTCTGCCTGTCTACCAGGCTCCAGATGGCAGCACGAGTAAACACCTCATCATCACTCAGTCCATAATCGGGGGTCGGAAAATAGGAGCTCCTGTCTCTGTCAAAGCAGTCGGTCGAGAGTCCTATCATGGCAAAGACGTGATCCCGCCTATCTGAGCACGCAAAGGCCTGGCCCGCTGTGATCATGTCGTAGAGAGTTGGTCCAGCAGGAGTACCCAACAACGATGCCTTCACCACGCCACGGACCTCGCGAATTAGGATGAAATTTCTAAGCACGGTGACATACAAAGGATTCATTCGGAGGAACAGGCCTTCGAGCCCATGGGCCATTCCTGACTGGTAGAGGCACTTGGCAAGATCGCCCACGGCCTCATAGGGAATTACCGTGCTGCCACAGACGAAGACAAGTTGTTGGGCATAGGCTGCCTCCTGTATAACCCACTTCCGAGTAAACCACGGCCGAGCGAGGAGATTAGCCAGGGGAGTCCAGTCATAGTCTACCAAGTTCGGCTCGCCTTGTCGCTTCAACTCGAGGGATGCCGCCATTACCTCGGCGGCGATGTTGCTCTCCTTGCCGACGGGATCTTGGAGCGCAGTGGCTGGAAATAGACGCAAAGCCCCTGAGATGGAAGCATTGATGTCCCCAAGCCCGGCTGTGTCCTGCCCCAGCCAGATGATGGTCTGTTTAGCTGTCGCATAGATACTGCGCATGCGAGCCACCTGGGCGTTTCTCTCTGGGATGTTTCTCTGATCGATGCAAACGGCATCTGCCCAAATAATACGAGCCTTGTGCTCCCAGCGTAGGTGTCGCAATGCTGTGCTGAGGCTGGCCGTTACGCTGAGCTTGCGGGAGTCGCATGCGATGGTGCCAAGGTCCGTGGCATCACCCCACGTGTATGATAGTGCTTCAAAATCGCCGGCTTCGGTCAGATTGACTCGTTTCAACGAACATCGGATTTGCTCTGTTTGTTTGCCGGGGTGGAGCTCCAAGAGTCTTATATCGTTTGCGTGGTCGATGGGATCGTAACTGAAATCATATGCGAGATTCTCCATTATTGCAGTCGGCTACAGTACACAAGGGCTTGAGTTCCAAGATTTAGGCCACTGTCTTCCGTTTTGTATGACATAATAAGCTACAGAGATGATCATCTGCTGACGTGGCGGGTGGCCAGCCTCCGCCTCCGCCTCCATTTCCAACAGGCAAGTCAATGCCACGCATTTCGAGGGACATTTAGGCTCTTATGAGCCACAAGTGACAAAGATCTGCAGGATGAGCTGAGCTGATTTGAGAAGTCACTATGTAAACTGCCCTTTGCTCTCTCAAAGGCTAGGTGCTTCCACAATAATAATGAATACAGTTGTCAGGGTAGCCACAGCAAGATTGAGTCCGCTTGTAGTCAGCATTGATGCTACACGCGGTTACTATAGTCGCAGCAGTTAGCGCGTAACGTTAGTACTTCAAGCTAATGCTAAATGGACCACATACTACCCGAGTTGGTGACAACAGCACAGTTTCGGAACCAACCAGCGAGGGGTGCCCAAGTATAGAGCTGGAAGGGTCTCTAACAAGATATGCCCGGTATACTAGTCTAGACTATTACATCATCATCTGATAGCCAACTTAGCCGGCGCCCTCGGCCCAATATATATATCGCACCACCTCCCGATCCTCTCCAGCATGTCCAGCCAGAACCTCTGCTGCTTCAGAACGTGCGCCTCGCCGGGGTACGCCACAAACTCGCAGGGCAATCCATGAGCCCTCAGCGCGCGACGAAAACCCTCGGCCTGAGAAAAGGGGCAACGGTCGTCCTTGTCTCCATGCAGGATCAGCATGGGCGGGATCACGGGCTCTCCACAACGGCGAGACTCGTCCACCGCGCCAGCCACCTCCCACAGCGCGCTGCCCTGGCGGTTCCTTGTGTCGTCGCGGCCGAGCGTCCAGGTGGTGTGCCCGCCGGCCAGTTCGACCTCGTAGGTAGAGCCGAGATCTGCCGTCAGAGCGAGGCTCTCGATGTCGCAGACGCCTGCTCCTGCGATAGCGGCGTTGAAGCGCCAGCCGAGGCCGTGTAGGCCGTTCCGCACGCTGCACAGGTACGTCAGGAGGCCGCCCTGGCTCCATCCGCCCACGATGAGCTTTTCGCCGTTCGCGAAGCCCTTCCTGATGGCGTTGTCCGTTATGGATACAATGTCGGCGTAGTCGTATTTTCCTTGGCCACCCATGCTGTACGAGGCAAACTTCTCGCCGCGGCCAGTGGAGCCGCGGTACTGCGGAAGAAGCACGCCGTAACCCTTGGAGAGGACGTATGGGGCCCAATTGTAGCAGGACGTATCGAAGATGTCGCAGTCGCGGGCCGTTGGTCCTCCGTGAATCATGACGAACGTCGGCAGCGGTTCCCCAGGCGTTCCCTCCTGTCCGGGCTTCGTGGTTGGCGTCAGATACAGGCCGTCCAGCTCGACCTCTCCGTCTGCGGATGGGCAGGTGAGGATAGTGCACGAGCCAAATGATCGGTTCTTAAGCTCTTTGCCATGATCGGAGAGCTTGATGTCGCCCTGGCCCGCCTTGACGATGAATACTTCGTAAGGCGTGTTGACGTCCGACAAGCTGGCCGCGAGAGTTGGAGTGCCGGTCTTGGGATCTACGAAGACGTCCCACGCCCAAATCTCCGTGTTCTTTTGGAAGAGGTCCCTCCCGCCCAACTCGCTGATAACACTGATAAGCCTGACGCTGCGATTCACCAGCAGCTTGCCGCCCGCCACAACGAGCGATGCCGCATCGTCATGCTCGCCGCACGCGACCTTGACAAACTTGGGTGAGGCTGCCGCGGGATCTACGATGTAGACGGCCGATCCGCCCGAGTCCTTGTCGTCAGGTGTGCCGGTGATGAAGTAAATCTTACCATCAGGCGCCCAGGTTAGATCGGCCAGCTCGTTCATTATCGTGCACAGGTCCCTGACCTCGCCGGTTTCGACGTCGACGGTGGATATGGTAGTGCCCGTCAGCATGGCCTCCTCTATGTGAGGGTTCTCGTTGCTCTCAAAAGCCACACTCTTCCCACAGGGACTCCAGGCAATGTTGAAGATATGCCGATTGCCTCCGACGAGGGTCCTAGCCTCCTTGGACGCCACATCGACAAGGCGTAGCCGAGCATACTCCCATCGCCCACCCCAAACTTCGGGTTCAGGTTCGTCTTCCTTCTCCTTTGCTTTGAGCTCGTCGCTCTTTTCATCAGGAGAAATATAAGCGATAGTGTCTCCATTCGGAGAAAAGGCAAACGTCTCAATATCCTGGGTCTTTTCGACTGGCGTGATGGGGGCTGCATCCCCACCGTCCAGACGTATGATCCAAATGGCAGAGCTCTCGCCTGGTTTCGAGCGGTCGGATAAGAATGCCACCTGATTTCCGCTAGGATGCCAAGTCGGGATGGTGTCATTGAACAAGCCTGAGGTTAGTTGGCGCGATGAGCCTGACTCTGAGGCCGATGCCAGCCACAGCGTCGAGAGGTGATTCTTGCCCTTGCGATGGCCAGAAGACAGGCTTGTTGAGCATAGAACCCTTTGGCCGTCGTGGGAGAATTTAATGCTTTTAGGGACCTCGAGGTCGCAGAGGGCCTGGGCCAGTTCTTTGTCAAACGCGGGGACAGCGTTTGAGTCTGCGGATTGTGCCATGGTTGCTCTCAACACGGCAGGTCTGATGCTGTATCAATTGGAAAATTGATTGGCTCTTCCATAGCAGTTAAATGCTTAATCCGTGGAGTTTATGACCAAGTCCTATGGCGGGAATATCTCCAATGATCCATGAGAGGAAAGTGAGTGAGAAAACGCTGAGCCGTCACCACAGTGACTCACGATCTGACTCGAGATCTCAAAACGGAAATTCGAAGCTGGGCAATGAATGGCTATGTCAACAACAGTGAGTCATTTATTAGAGACAATGGCGTGAGATTACATCACGCTTCTTGCCTAATCACCTGTCTTTCTCGATCTGACTGCCGATCTTAAGCCACCCCGTAATGATTGTGCTACCCGTTGGCTCGTATAGCGCAACATATGTCCTGTCCAAGTCTCCATGTCATGCCGATTACTGACTCACCCCGGCTTGAGCAATGGAACGGCAATTGATCGATGCTGAATGCAGAATGAAACAGGGACGGGAGCTTGATGGGGCGGAAATAGGTAATGGTCACAGTTATGTGCTAGATTAAATGCTGTCTAAAATCTATAGGGGAATCATTTGCTGCCAGCCACAGAAAAAACATCAGGATAATCATACGGGGCACCATCTACTACTTGCTTCGTTGCTCTCGTGAAACACCTCTTCCCAAGCATCCCCACATCATCAAAGACCCGCTTGCACCAGTCGATCTTCAGCTGCTGGATTGTTAAGGAACTTGGGCACAGAGTCCTGTCATGTCTCTGTCAGCAAATCGACCCAAGCCGGAAACCAGGGGAACAACCTACACTAGCCATCAACTTGAAGACGGCATTTTGCGCACTTTCCAGGAGGGACATGACCGCCTTTAACGTGTCTGCCACTGTGGAATCCAAGGATTGCGCCTTGGTCATCTGCTCCGCAAGGCTCGAGCGAAGTCGATGGTTGATGTTGACCTCGCGCGGCGACCCAGGTGCGAGGAAGGTGTTGAAGACGACGTATGATTGTGACAGAAGCTCATCAGCGCCAACGTCGGAGCCTTTGTCGCTTCGCTGGATCGACTCCATCGTTGCCTTGGATTCGCGGATGAACTCATCAGCTTGCTCGTAAAACGCAAGGCTCTCTTCGCAGTGCGTTTCCCGTAGGTGCTCTCGGAACAGAAGCCGGAGAGTAGGGTCCAGCAGGATCTTGTCCAGCTTGTGGCTCTTGCTGCCCACAGCGCCGCCCTTTGACGACGACGAATCGCCCTTGCCCTGCGACGAGCACCGGCTTGAAGAGCTGCTCTCCATCAAGTCCTGCCCACGCTGCGAGATCGTGTAGATGGCGGCAGGCGTGGGCTGGAATAGTTTGCAGGCCGCAAACTGATTCATGTAGGCCATGTCTGTTGTGACGGACTCGATGAGGTTGTAATGCACAAAATGGGATGCAACATTCGCGGCTTCTCGCATATCGGTACAGGTCGTGTTATCTCGTAGCCAGTCGGAAATCGATCGACCAGTGCACGTGTCGTGGTATACGCGACCGCTGACTTTGCGCTCTGGTATTAGTCTGATGCCTGATACACTCCCCGGCCTTGCCAGCGCCAGAGGACCCTTCTTTCCTCGTCCATCGACGCCCATAAGTCGGCAGAAAACGACTTCAGCGGTGGCACGATCAACATGCGGCTTATCTGTCTCCACATCCCTCTCCAGATAGAGAAGAGGCCCTGTAATCAGGCACCGCAACTCATGTAGCTGCTCGTGCTGAATCCCATTCTTCTGACAGAACCAGTCCATTATCGTGGTTCCCTTGGACGTGAGTCGCCATACCCCTCCTCGTTGCTGGAATATCTGGTCTTGCTTCCCATCTGCCGACTCGATAAACCGCGCGTCGACAAATCGCTGACACAGAGACCGTGCCATGTCCGTGTTCATGGAAAAGGTCGTCGTGGACGTGGAGATGATGGTGCATGATGGATTATCGGGATCGGGCATGCGATTCGACTGCCTGAGTTTGAGGTTGCCGAGGTTGTGGATGGCATCTTCGGAAAGGAATGTGTGGTCGATTTTGACGAAGCGGACGCGATGCGGCAGGAGAGGTAAGAGACTGGTGATGAGGGCGGAAAACAAATCTTTCAAGTCCTATTCTGCCATGTCAGCAACGCTGGATGGAGAGACAAAGCACCACCCGTGTTATAGTGAGCCTGTGGTCCGTCTCACATACCTTGGAATTTGGCCCGTCGTCGTTTGCCTTGCACAGCAAGCGGGTGGACGCCTGCTCGATGATACTTTTGGGCATGTTGGATCAAGAAGAGATGTGTGAGTGAGCGCCAGTTTTCTGGATCCAAGGAACACAATAAAGAGGGAATAGGGGTCCTACATTACTCGTGCGCCTGTTGCACGATCCCCCTTTCAGCCGTCGAGATCATCTTGATCCCGGTTAGCCGTTGGGAAACGAGCTCAGATAACGCCTGCTCATGTAGGAAAGCGGAGAGCCACATGGCTTACCACGTGTTTATGACCAAGGGTGTGCAATAAGGTATGAGGGAACCAACACGGCTCGAGATGAGGCTTTAATCATGGCGAGCCGTTCGCCCGGGAACTCAGCCCGAAAGACGGGGCAAAAGCATGGCTTTTCACTCTTGTCCTCTTTAGAAACTGCCCAATTCACCATGGCAGCTCTGGCTCAGCTGAGACTCCCATCTTCCCTGTCTCCCGAGCGCAAGAGGTTATCATGCTCGGCCAAGTTGGAGAGTCAGTCCCATTGATTAGCATCCGGCTCCGCGATCCACGATCCACTTACTGCGGCTCCGCGGAGACGATGGCGTCAGGCCGGAGCCGCGAGTTGTGGGGCCGAATCCCCTGTCTGGACTAGGTAGCTAAAGAGCACCTTTAGTAGCCGGGCTCAACCACTTATAAGTACTTATTATCCATCAATTTTTGCTTTGATGTGCTCGACCACTGCGAGGATCGAACTTCAGCCCGTGCTTGCTCGCTTCCTTCGGCCAAGCTTTGTGGAAACATGGAGAACGAGGCCAGTCTGCCTTGGCCGGATGAAAAGAGGTTGCCTTGCCCAGCTCAGCTGAGGCACAATCATGACGCTCCCCTGCAGGCTTGGTCCTGGATGCAGTCGTGGCCCCTAATAGGCACAGAGAAGTTTGGGAGAGTTTAGTTCATCCTTCCCTGGTCTCAACACTCAATAGGTTACCTATGAGAGTGCAACAAAAGCTGGATAGAATTATCGCAGATGAACGCTATGGCTGAACTGTCAGAGGAGTCAGCCTCTGAGACATACGCACACAATACCTGATGACCACTCTTCCGGAGTTGGGTTCGGCATTTCAGATTGGCGAGTTGGAGGTCCAGTTTCGCATAAAGTACATAGGCTAGAATGCTGCTTGAGAGGATGCTTCCTGGGTTCATCTTGGACTCTTGATACATAGAGCGCGCGAGTTTGATGACTACGGTCTCTGGTACGCAGAGAAGGTTCACGAGAACAATTCTCCCCGTCCCTACCTGCGATGGGATTTTGAGAGCCCTAACGGAAGGGCCTCCCTTTTTCTTTTCATTTGGAGCATTGTCGGCGTAATCGTTGATACGATATTCTTATGGCCCAAGCACGCTCTCCTTACGTATTACTACTTTTCGAAAGCTATTACCCATGCACTTTCATTAGCAAGAAACAAACGATGCGGGCACTGCAAAACCATCGCCGTCGCACTACAGAGCAGTCTGAGGCTTCGTGTACATCCTCCTCCTAGGCTTGTACTGGGCGTTGCTTGAACCATTTACTTGCAACCTGGGCAACCTGGACTTCTTCGCATGGGGCGTGGAGGAGGCATTCTATTTTCGACGAATAGGCCAAAGTTGTATGAGTGAAGACGACCAACACAAATATGATGAATTGGGATTTGGCCAGATTGTTGCCATTGTGTTGCTCCTGGCTCCGGCTATCAACACGGCTGATCTCTGGTGGGGTGAGTTACTCTGGTCTCATCTATACTTGGAGATGCTAATACGATAAGAACCAATTAAAAAGGTGTATCGAAAGAAGCGTCCTTCAGTACACGGGGAGTCTACTGAACTCATCCATGCCTCATCCGCGTCCTTTGCCCAGGATAATGGCTCCCCGAAGTCAAGCTTTGAACAGCTGTCAGCATTCCACCGTGGTTCATCACGAGAGGAGATACGCCAAGTCTTTGCAACGATGTAGTTCACAAGAGTATATTTTGACCGCGCCAAAGGCTCCTTGTATTCGTAAATGGGCTCAATGCAGCCTTGACTGCGTATGTGATTACGGCGGGATACGCTTGGAAATACCACTCGATAAAGCGTTACACATGGGGAACTTCTAAAATGCCTCATGATCTGTTATACACTAATGCTTCATGTAGTAACAGTTACCAGTCTGGGAAATTTGCATTAATGATATATACAAATGTTTTTGAGGACAGTGGAGGTCAGACTTTACCATGTGCTGAGTATGTAGTTTAATAAGCCATACACACACGGCTATCCTCATCCACGTGCTAGGCCTAACTACTAACACCCTTGAGGTTGAGGGACTTGGGACTATTGCGCGGTTAGCTCGGACGGTTATCGACAGGGCGACAGTAAAATTTCCACCGCCGCCGCCGCTCAGGGCCCAGTAAAGGTAACGCTGTCTCGTAGGCGGAGGCCTGGCAATCTTACAGGTAGCGGTAACAACCTTAAACGCGAGCGTCTAATCAGCACCCAGATCGAAGCTGCTGCTAAGGATGGAATAACGGCCACGGAGCGTAAGGCGTGCAAGGCCGATGGTCGGACACTTGGCTGATATAGAGGTAAGACTATGTGAGCTGGTGACTTCAACTGCATCCGTGTCTTAGACCAGCACCAAGCTCCAGACCAGGTCCTTTATACAAGATGTAAGGCCAACGGATGAGTTCAGTGTCCTTCATGGAGCGAGTCCAGATAGCAAGAGAGTTAGCGCCAGTGGAGCGACCGAGGTAGTTGAATTACATTTTAATAATGACGTACTACGTAGTAGATAGACGAGCAATCAGTGAGACGTGCTCGTGGCCAGTGTTGCGGAGAACCAGGTGGATTAGGTGGCCATTGCGGCCAAAGGCAGAGCAACCAGGAACAAGATTGCGGCATCTTCATCTCGGCAATTGATGAGGATCAGGATCTCGAACCTGCACCAATAGCTGATACTAGAACGGACGGGCAGACAAGTGGCGTGGCGCCCAGAAGAATGGATTTTACCTACCTAACAGGACGACTTGTTCATTCTGGAGAAACTCCTTGGTTTCCTGCCAGTACAGGCAATAGACGCGCACGAGATTGGGTCAAATCCTCCACGGAACGGCTGAGGCGCACCAAGATTTTGAGATCCAGGGCCAGACATCTCAAGCGATAACTAGTATGGCCGATCTTTGCTTCTAGCGGCGCCGGTTTGCCGGAGCTAATTAACAGAGGAGCAAAGTCGGAGATTAACGATAGGAGCGGAAAATTTCCGTCCCGGATCGATCAGTGAGGGCAATTTGCCTTGATCGCCGTCCAGGGTCGGTTGTGAGCTTCGGGGATTACGTGTAGGACTGTAGTCAAGACGATTTGCGCCCGCCGAGAACTGTAGATGAGGTCAAGAACACCCAATTCCATGCTAATGGGAGAGCGGAATCTAAAACACACCCCGTAGAGCGACGCAGCAAAGAGTGAGCCAGGCGTTTAAGAATACACAGTTGATTGGATGCAATTTTGCTCAACACGAAATGGAAAAGGTCCCAAGTAATGACGATTCGCTATTGACTCACTGATGATCTTCCTCCATGTAAAAAAGGTCCGATGCAAGATCCACATGGCGTGCCTGTCGGTCCCGCAGGGCCGCTGATCACTGCCTCTCCACCACCGGGCCTGAACTTGTAGAACAGGGGCATTCTATTTTGCTGGTGGTAACCCGCCCGATTAGCTGCGACCCAGCAGAGCGGAAAGGATTCGTCGTCTATCTATAGAGAGACAGCAAGCATCTGGATGAGTGTCTCTGCATACGATCCGACGGGGCAGATCATGGCATAATTACAGCGGAGAATTTTATCTCGGCCCCTGATCAAAGTAGCCTTGTTTCTGGATCTTGATCTGCGTGAATCTCAATCTCAATGGAGTGGCAAATATAGTGTGCCATGACTCTGGCCTCGGACGGTTTGTCTCGCAGGCTTGTACGAAACACGTCCAAACAGCTGCATTGACACTACCATCTCTCCCCCTCCAATGAACGCAGAGGTCCCACAAACCAATCGGATCAGAAATAGAAAAGGGTAAAAGTCGGTCGGCAATCCTCAACCAATTGCCGGACTTGATACCCTCGCTGAAAAGTGCTAAAGTAGGGATCTTCCCTGGCAAACCACATGGCGAGCCACTTAATCGGGCCATTCACTGTTGGAGCAGCCCGTATATGGCAGATGGTGTGTGACTAGGCCGGCTGTCAAGATGGCCGAATCATTGACGCGGCGATGTTGGTGTCAGGGGGCCCCACGAGGTAGAACTGTTAAGGAGGCTGTCGCCCTACTTCTTCCAGTCGTAGATATTTACAGAGATCGATCCCACTCGCGGTTACGCATCCAAATACCTCGGAATTCACTTCATATTAGTATATCGGTATGCAACTAATACGTGGGGTCATCCTCGCATGCCTCGTGGCATTGCCGACTGGTCTGGCCGAGTCTCCGTCATCAGCCTCCCTTGCGGCGTTGCCTGGCTGCGCAGTAAGCTTAAGCCTTTGTGTTCATTTTCCAATACAGTTTATCGGTCTTACTGACTTGTCTGGTAGAAAGGATGCTTTGCAACAGCCATCGCCAACTCGCCATGTTCGGCTACAAACCAGACTTGCATGTGCACCAACGACGACCTCCAGATGGAGGTCACTGCCTGTGTCGGCAAGAGCTGCACAGTCAAGGAGTCTTTGGGTATGTCACGGCCCGAGTCCATCACGCCCATCGTTAACCCCTTGTCTAGTAACAAAGAACTTGACCATGACAACATGTGGTGCTCCCATACGAGATAAATCAAGAGAATACATCACCTTATCCAACACCTTCGCGGCTCTATCGATCTTGTTCGTCGTTCAACGCTTCGTGTCGAAACTCTACTGGAAGCTGCCTCTCGGTCTCGACGACTGGCTCATTTTCATCACCTTTATCAGCGGCATCCCGAGCACTGTCATCACCGTCCACGGCACTACAGCAAACGGGTTGGGCCGCGATATCTGGACTCTGACACCTACTGAAATCACCAAATTCGGCATGTTCTTCCATGCCATGGCCATTCTTTACTTCGCCCAAGTCACGCTCCTCAAGCTCGCTCTCCTTTTCTTTTACCTCCGTATCTTTCCAACAACAGGCGTTCGCAAGCTTCTCTGGGGCACCGCCATCTTCAACTGCATCTTCGGCCTCACATACGTGTTCGTGGCCATCTTTCAATGCCAGCCTATCAGCTATTTCTGGACAAAGTGGGATGGCGAGCACGAGGGAAGCTGCGCTAACATCAACGCCATCACTTCGTCCAACGCTGCCATCAGTATTGCACTCGATATCTGGATGCTGGCCGTTCCTCTGTCCCAGCTCAAGTCCCTCAACTTGGACTGGAAGAAGAAGATTGGAGTTGCAATGATGTTTTGCGTGGGCACATTGTATGTCCCTATCCCGTTCTCCTTCGCGAGTCTGTTCCTGACCCCCTTTTAGCGTCACAATCGTTAGTATTCTGCGACTCAGAGCGGTAGTCAAATTTGGATCCGAGACGACAAACGCTACTTGGGAATTCCTTCAAGTTTCCATATGGTCCACGGTCGAAATCAATGTCGGCATAATCTGCGCTTGCATGCCCTCCTTGCGAATACTCCTTGTGCGGCTGTTCCCCAAGATCCTCGGCACCTCGCAACGATACTATGCCAACTATGGGAGCAACAACCCAACCGGGGCAAATACGAACAAAAGCAGGAGTAGACCTTTGGGGACCAATGCTACGTCGCAGGTAGACGGAACTCATCGTGAGGTTGAGTCAAGGGGAATCACATGTCAACGGACTTATGTGGTGGAGTTTGGCGACAACGACGAGACGCATTTGGTTCACATGAAAGACCTTGATCACAAGAGCTCTAGATCAGAGGTTTCCGTTTAAGTCGCGATACCTGTTTGTACATGCGTTAATGTCTAATGAACTTTAAATATTGTTTTAGCTTAGAAACGTGTCATGGTGTTGCCTGTCATGTGTTACGTCGGCACAATCAGCTACGAAGTCACTTCTGTTCCTTTTATGCATCCTAAGGCTTTATTTTGCCTGTATAAGCTTTATCCAAGATGTCTCCTTTTATGCAATGTCGAACTTTCTTATTTCTTAGCAGAATACAGCTCGTAAACCTTGTTCAAGGAGCAGTATAAAACTGCCGATACTCTGCTCCTCTTCATCACTATAACCCAACCACGGCTCAGGATGGCTATTCGTCCCCCCCCGCTCGGTCGTGGATCATCGATGGTATTCCGCCAATTCTGGCAGAAACCAACATCGCCCTTCAGTTCCTGGCCGAGCCGCCATCCCATCAATTCCACGAGTCACGTTGGATCAGCCCAAGGACAGCTGCATCTCCGAAACATGGAGACAAAAGCTTATATACCTCCTACTATAATTGCGTCAGAGAGAGTCGAGCCTTTCATCTACCACGAAGAGTCGTCGACGTGGCGGGGTCTCAGTCACACTAGTCCTAGCTTGAAACGTGGAAGCGTTCTGACGCTTGCATCGTGGAACCTGAACTGGTCGAGTCCTGACCCTGAAGCTCGAACTCTTGCTGCTTTAACCCAATTGCAGCGGGTCTTTAGTACTGGGACTGAGTGTCTCGTTATCATGCTGCAAGAAATATCTCCTCCGTCCCTTCGTATCATCCTTGGGCACCCGTGGGTACAGAATAACTTCGTTCTCTCTGACAAAGCTCCTCCAGAGTCGTCCCGGTCAGTTACCCTCAGTAAGTCGTCTGTTCTGGAACGATCTACGAAGAAAGCGGCGCCCTACTTTACTATCATGATGGTTACCAAGACTTTGCCAATACTGGGCTGTTTCCGCGTACCCCTCATTACACGCATGGGGAGAGACGTTCTCGCAATCGACATTCCTATCTTGAGCGACGAGAAAGCAAGCGCTCAGCAGGACTGTGTCCGTCTCTGCACAACACATCTCGAGTCACTTTGGCAAGGCAAAGCGTATCGCCTAGGACAGCTGGCCGTCATCTCCGACCTATTGAAAGGGTCATCAATATCAAGCCACAAGATGGTGGCCGGGATAGTAGGGGGCGATATGAATGCGATCGACAAGTCAGAGCATGACTACCACCGGGCTGAGCAGGTGAGCCTGAACGACATCTGGGAGGATGCTCCACCGAATCTTTCCCAAGACTATAATTCCCAAAGCATGCAGGACGGGAGTACATGGGGATACCAATATTCCCAACGCCGGGATGCAAAGCGAATGGATAAATTTCTGTATTGGGGCGCGGTTGAAATACTCGCGGCGAGAGATACACAAGATGCCACAGGCACAATTGGCCGTTTTGGTGTCGGGTTGAGAGCCGAGGTCGAGGTTTGGGAGCTCGAAAGAGAGGATATAGAGGTTGTGGGAGGGCAACTAATTAGGAAAAAGCAGAAGGAGTTCGTCTCTGAAGAACGGTATAACATGCTCAATAAACTTGGCTTCTTGAAGAGCTACAAGGTGAGACACACCAAGACAGACGCTCGGGTAAGTGATCACCTTGGTATTAGTACTAGAATTGGGATTATTTGACAAGAATATATATCGTGAAAGCTGTGTGGTGCGCTTGTTGAACAAATGCAGTGATCAGAGGAGTTACAGAAGGCTTTAAGTGTGACGGTACGGTCCACGATGGTATAACGTTAATAAGTGAGGGCAAACTCCCACATACCGGCCCAGGGTCTGTGGATTCGATGTCAGTCCAACTCCAGTAATACCTGTTCACGAAGTATCTTCCCCTCCCCATCCTAAAACTGGTGGTCACCATAGGCATCAGGGGCTCAGTGAAGACGATAAGCCCATGAAACAATAGAATTGTTAAGACGAGCTGCCCATAGAGAGTGACTTGCTAGCAACGCCTCACACAATTCAGTTCCCTTTCCCGTTGGTTCCGTTCTTGACCTTCTCTTTTCCCACCGCTCCATCGAAGAAGAATTGATCAAAAAGGTCGTTGGAGAATCTGTCCTTCAAATCTTGCAACGTCCAGTTTGCTTCTTTCCCGATCTCTGAAAGGACCTGAAGGAACTCCTGCCTCTCCTCCTTATAGTCGACCGACTTGAGCCGCTTAATCCACGGTTCTCCGTCAACTTCATAATTGTACCACTCCTTTGCCCAGTGTGGCCGCGTTTTCAGCCTCGTGCCTGTTGACGGATCTTTCAGCGCTATCCACTTGTTTAGAACTGCCTGTGCGAATGGCGGCCAGATGTTGGCCGCGCTGTGCAAGGTGAGCACCTCGATGCTACACGTGCCCAGAGCGTTGCCGCGCTGCGGCGCCATGATCACGTCGCTGCCGCCCATGATGCGCATTTCGAGCGGCATGCGCATCGGGCAGGTTTTGCTGTTTTCGTAGGTGAGAAGGATAGCATCCCACCACGCCTGCTGGACGGGAGCAAAGTCTATGGCGCCAGCAGGGCCATCTTTCTTGGCGACAAGGGGCATCTCGACCTCGATGTCACGAACTCGGACGTTCTGAATCGCCCGCTGGAAGTGCAAGGCGTCTGGGAGAAAGGTCTTGACAGGCTCCTCTGGGAGTGCGTTCATTGCTGCCTTTGAGATGATAGTAACGGCAGCCTCGGATAGATCAGCAATGTTGATGAGAGCATTCAAGACTTTTGCGTTCTGCAGAACATTCATGAGGAAAGTCTGGAGGAATGATTTCCAGATGCCGATGTTGTCTGGGAAAGGCTCGACGCCTTTGGGATCCTTGGTGTCGTTCCATGTGTTGACCCACGAGTAGTCAGAATACGGGAACCAGAACCACTCGGCGTAGTAGTCATTGGTAGCACGCTGTTCAAAATCGGCCTGGAACTTCTGCTTCTGGGCAGCAGTCAAGGGCTTCCAATACCCGAGCAGCGCAGGGGGGATATCCTTTTCGTCCATTCCAGGTGGTGGAGGCACGGCCTGGATGACGGGCATCTTCTTGGGAGCAAGCAGCGCGTAGGTCATGGGCGCAAACTCTAGAGTGATGTGTGTCACGACGCCCATCAGGCCAAAACAACCACTCGCTGCGCGTAGGTGTTCCGGCTTCTCGACGCTTCGAATCTCGCCGTGAGCGTCGACGTATTCGATCTTCCGGACGAGGTCGCTGAGCGTTTGGTTGCGACGACCTGCGCCATGGCAGATGGGCGCGTTGCTGCCGCCCAGCGTGATCTCGACCATGATGACGTTGAGAGGGATGGTCACTTTGTTGTTATCAACACACCAGCGACGCAGTCTTTCGTTTGTCGTCGCACAGCCGACGCGGACGAGCGAGTTTCCTGGGATGCGTGGCTTTCCAGAAACAATGCTAATCTCCTCAAGCTCAGTAGGGGCCGACTCCGGGAGCGGCAATGCAGCCGTGTTGGGCAGTGTAGTGACCGTTTTAAGGTCCAGCATGGAGATCAAGATCTGTCCGTCTCTCCCAAAGATTGGCGACCAGGAGTGTCCTATGACCAACGTGTTAGCTGCTTTTTCATCCGTCGGATGAGGTAGACTGACGATATCCTGAGCATCGAACACTCATGTTATTCGCTTTCGCAAATTTGACAATGGTGCTGATGCCCGCGGTCGAGGCAGGGACGCAGGTAAAGCTAGGCTTGTTGGCGACATTGAGTCCCCAGTTCTGGAACTCGGCATTCTTGTATAGCTGAATACGAACTAGTTAGCGAATGATGCTTGCGCGACACGATATAGCCATACCTTAATCCCCTGATCGTCCTTGTGACCTTCAAAGAAGTCGGATATCTTGTTGATAACCTTGTCGAACCAATCGCCACCTTGCGCGGAACTTGCTACCCTTAGGCTGCTCATGCCCGAGACGCCATTCGAGGCCGTCGGGGTGATGTCCTCGACACCAGTGGAGGTGATGTGGGTAACACGTTCTGCCTGCTCCAGCTTGGAGAGTTCCTCGCGACAGCCCAGACTCGGTCCAAGAATGAAGTCGCCGCTAGCATCCTTGGGTGCCTCGGCTCCTCCAACGAAGTCCTTGATGTGCTGCTGCTCCTCGGGAGTGTGTTTACCTAGCATCTCCGAGTAAGTGCCGTCAGTTTCAGAGTCCTTGAAGACCTGCAGGAGGCGCCGATGGAAGTCAACGTTGGTGACCTCAACCTCGGGCGACTCATAGTCAGACAGAAGCTGTTCCAGGCCAGGTACTTCCATTTGAGAGAACTCGGGGTTCTCGCCAAGCTTCTCGATGATGCGGTTGACGCGATCGTCGACCTGGTGGTCCCATGCTTTGCTCGGAGCGGCCATGTTAGAGTTTTGCTGAGAATATGCAAGGTTTAGCTGCCGTTTTTTTCAAGTGTGATCTTCGCAGGCTGATAGTCCACGATGCCTTGACCTAGGTCGTCTAGAGCCTGTACAGGCGGATGAAAGACTCCATATATAGATAAAGGCCATCGGCCAAAAGAGACCAGGCCGCAGACGGCAACCTCCCCCTTGGCAATGGCAGACCGTGTCTGCTATCGCCTTGGTAACTTCTACCCCGCGCCGGTGTTTGTGTTATAGACGCCATAGCGGCGCCGCCCGGTGTCTCACAAATGGCCTGGATGGTGTCGGCCGCGGTTCAGCTCGCCACGTTGTGCCACAATGTGTTCACCGGCGAGATGTACTGCACTCTACTTGACTATCACATTCTTGAAGTTTGGGCTATTTGTGGAAAAGAGATGTACCCGAAGACAGAAAGGCACTAAGATCGCCTCTTCATTCTTGGAGAGATCTGCCCAAGACAAATATCTTGGCTACAGGGCGGGAAACATCTGCATTCATACCTGCAGTCTCGAGCTTGCACTGTCGATTTAATGCTAAGCAATTGTCGTTTCTAACTGATCAGAGCCTCCTTCGACTCATTTGACAAGTCTATCTGTCAAATCATATTACGGCGTGCCCGTCATCATTAGGAGTGTTGTATATTGAACCGTCTGTGATTGATACATGCTGCTTCATCTCCAACCGCACGCGAGGGGAAATGCCAGTGTCTCTCTCCGCCACAACTGACAGTACGAGAGACGTTCTAGACCAAAGCATCTGCCGTCCCAGTGTCACTCCGAACCCCCTGCCGACCGTATAGGTATGCATGCCCCCACACACCAGCCAGCCACTTTCAGGGGAAACTGTTCGGTCAGGTATGTACAGTTGCAAATGCCGTTGCAAGTTCCCTAGCTAACTACTTCCTTTCATTAGAGACGTGACCCACCTCCCGGCCATGTTTGACTGATTGGTCACCTCGAGCGATGAACACCCAATCAATATCCCCCAACTTACTCCGTAGCAATTCGACCATCCCGCCTAGGACTCGGCATCAAGGTGCGCCACCCTCGATCTCCTGTGCTATACTGCCATCCTCAAAATGGAAATTGTCAAAAGGAACATCAGCCGCCGTCTAGATTAAAAGCTTATCTTGCACGAAGAGGATCTCAAAGCTGACGATGCTAGCCTTGATACATGCAACTATGGGCCCTGGAAGCTCGAGTTTTGCTTTTGGTCCTCGGGATAGTGATATGGCGTCTTGGCGTTGTGATTTTAGCATCACGATCCTCGAAACCCAAACTATTTGATTCTGTGGTGATGAGCTTAGAGGCTGGGTCATAGGCGGTGGTCAGTGATCAAAACGGCCCTCTTTCTGTTGTTCAAGACGTGCATTCTGACGAGACATTGGGTGTGGGAGGGGACGCCATTCCGTCGTTGTCGCAGCCTGGTAGATCTTGGTGTTGTAGATCACTCTGTGGTACGGAGTAATCAGGCCAGACGGCAGTGGGCTCAGATCACAACGGCGCGTCCGCGATTACTCCTTATACAATCTCTTTAAAATCATAAAATAGTTATAGTTATATGAGAGGTCTCGCCGAAATTTACCATGGCAAGAGCCGTGTTCTCTTTCAGCTTCTTGATGCCATGGTCCAAGAATCCCCCAACACGCTCTTGGATACTTTGAAGGCACCGTTCCTTCGAACCATCCAGGTCATGGAATCCCGCCTGGCTCAGCATCATGCCATCGTCCTCGGCATGTGGTCAAACTACCTCAAGCATTGGGACCTGGAAGAACGGGACCTCTCGCTCTACGCTCAAAGATACCGGCGGCTTCTTGAAGCTGCAGAACGGCTTTCAGGGCCGAATGGTGAGACAACAATCGCCGTGTTGCATGGATCCACCTACTTCGCATATTACATCTCAAACGACCGCACCCTAACCTCTGACCTTGCTCGTAAACTGTATTGCAGGGCAAGGGCCTTGTCGTGTCTTCAAGGCTCGCCTTGGTGGTATCTACCCACTCAGGGCTTTGCTTTTGCTGCAAGTTACTTGCAATACTTCATCTCGAAGAAAACCAGACTGCACACTACAAGAGATACTTGGAGGAGGCTATCGATCGCTTAAGTAACGGAGTCAGGGAATGCAAGACAAGAGCGTTGATTCTCACAGATATGTTATGTGAGGGGCTTATGGAGCAAGGAGAACTAGCGTATCAAGGAGATGTGAGGAAAACATGATTTCTTGACGTATTCAAATACTAGGAAGTTTGAGATTTGCACCCGTATGTGTATGTACCATTATCGCAAAAGATTGCTTCGTATGGGCCTCCAGCTCCAAAAGTCTATCAGTGTCCCTGCTCCAGAAGAACGTAGGTTCCAATTAAATCGTCGTATCCCCCTAACCACAGGTTCACCTTTCATCAGCTCGTTGCAGGTTCCGCCGGGCGTCGAGGCAAAGACCTGAAGCCACCCCCCCTTTTCCTCTGATAACCACCTGCAGATGAACCGACAGTGAGAAAACCAGCGCTCTGCTCGTCCTCGCGACATGTGATTGGAACTGATGCCATTGGAATAGCAGCCGTACTCGGAGCTGAATTGGGCCACACAGCCTTTCTTTTGAACGGATTCCGCATCTCCTTTTCCCCTCCTTGGCGGCACGACTTGTGCAGGGTGTCATCTTCAATATGACCAATGATAATCGCACCGTCTGTCTCTAGTGGGAGCAGACATTGCTTTCCTCGCAGTCGCCCCGGAGTGACGAAGCGTACTAGGCGCTGGGAGCCGCATCGCTCACCCTCCGCTTCTCCGTAGACCCTGAAAAGATCCGTGGATCCTGAAAAGGCAAAGCCAGAGGCAGTGAGTTTTGCCTGGTCCCCCAGAGATCCCTGGAGAGTAAAGAGACGCTCTAGAGTATCCACTCTAATACCCAAGCAGAAGTGATCCCTTGGCACCGATGTAAGGACGGGACAAATCGCCGTTGGTGACGCCGGGGTCAAGATATCGCCAAAGTTAGATGCAAAGAGCACAAGGGCTTGAATATCCCTGGCGTATTCATTCCAACGACCACATGTGCTTTTCATCTTGACTGACTTTGGCGGCATCCACCTGGTGCTCATAACCAAGTCCATGTACTCCCACCCATGGACCGACGGCCTCGGATCAAAGTTCATTCTGAATGAATTGGGCTTTTGGTTGACATAGTCTTTTGCCCATAGTCCGTCGACGGTGGCGTATAGTGACTTGACATCGTGCTTGAAAAGGCTTTTTTGGAGCTCGGGACTTGAGAACTGGCGTCGATAGCAGAATATCCTTTCTGCGTTATTGACCATGACGTCTCGGGTAGCGGTTGCTCGTCGATGAGGATTTGCAAACTCTAGGTCTTGTACTTGGTGGCTCGCATTAAGATGCGCTTCTTGGTTCTTTTTACTCCTTTGATGGAGCAGGATGTGCAAGATCAAATCTTGTGCATTTGTCTGGGTCGCGCGTCGGTGAGTAGTGTCGTATAGGATGATGTGCGTATTCCTGGCATCTTCGAGAAGGGTCTCGTAGTCGTCTGGTCGCTGACACCGATACCCGTCCTTTCTTCCAAGTGTGACTTCGGCCGTAATTGTGCCCCATTGGCTGAATCCGAGCTGCAGCTTATCGATCTGAGCCCACCGGGATGGTGCGCACGCTTTGGAATATTGGACCGACTCATAATCGTATCCAGCGGTTCCTGTATATGGATGTTGGAGAAATCAAGGATTATTGAAGGCGGATAAGACGTACCAAGCGATTCAAGCACCTTGGGACACCATCCAAGAAACGATCGGCCCTCCAGGAAGAAGCCCATCTTGGCCAGTCCAACGATCCGGGTCGGGCAGAGCGTGTCAATGTCATCCCATTCAAGTTTACGCGGGTACCTGTCAACAATGTGCCATTGGGTCGAAGAACCAAGTTTCTCAATCGGGACGAGCGCAGTGTATCTTCCCTTGAAGACGAACCCACCTCTAAAAGTAACTGCTTTGGGTAGCCCGAGAAGCTGGGCCATAACTCGGACCGACGCTTCGAGTCCCCGTTCATCGCGTTTCCGGTCGGGCAAGGGAAATCCGATGATGACAACAGCTGGGCCTATGACTGAATTCCAACAGCTATCAACAATCTCATTCTGACGAAAGGCCTCGAGTTTGACATTGATGTCAAAGGTGGGAACTTGTGAGTCGGTTGAATAAGACGCCTCGGCAAATCCCACGTATGCGTAGGTGAGTCTGTCCTTCTTTTCCTGACAAGCTGCAGCAAGCCATGCAAGCTGCTGAGCGATTGACACGATGAAACTCTCTGTCCCTAGAACTCTTACAGTTCTCAACGGCGGATCCACGGTGATTGTGTTTGACCTGGGGAAACTAGATGAGAAGCGGACTATAGATATTAGTGAGGCCTACCATTAACCAAGCCGTTCATCGACTTACAAGGAGAACTTCGCGCCGAACTCTCATCACGCATCGCCTGTTCAAGGGCATCGAGAAGTTGGGAGCTTCGTCGAGGCCAGCACCACTTGAAGTACTGACCCACGGAGCAGAGCCGAGCGGTGTCGATGGCACCAGTGATAGCAACGATCTTGTCGAGCTTTTGATGGACGCCCGCTTCATAGTTGTTGATGAGGAAGTTGGTCAAATCCCAGTCAATATTGAAAGTGGCATGAAGGAGTGTACCCTCTCCCTTGCGCTGAGGGTAATGGCGTCGTAGGGCAAGACACGTCTTATGGCGTATAAGGGGCATCTTATCGCTGTAATATTGTTGAATCTGGTGCTCTACTGTGGTCATGAGGCGTTCGAATGCTGGCTGGTCTATGAAAGACTCTAATACTCGCACTGGATCAACTGATTGCCCGTAGACGTTGGAAGCTCCCCCAGGTTTGAAGTCCACTTCGGCCCCATCCTCGCCGGTATCAGTTTGCTCGCCAAAGCTGACGCTAGACCGAGTATCCGACCAAGTCTCGGCGGGAATTGGAGCATCTGGCGAAGCATGGTTTGAGGGCTCGTCTGTCGAAGTCCAGTTTCCAATCTTGTCGGCAAAGTTCATCGGCGCGCCATCGCCGAGGTCGATTCGGCCCCTCCCGGTGTCTTCCTCCTGAGCAATATCCAGAATCGAGTCATGAAACTTGGCTGCAATATCAGACCTCAACCGGCGGATCATCTTGACTCCTTTCATGTGCGCTTTGACGGACTCGTCCACCTCGACGGTTTCTGTGAACTGCTTGACGGCCTTGCGAATGTGAGGAAGGATGTGCTGGCGCGAGTCATCGTTTGCTGAGACGTGGATGGTGTTGTGGTTCAGCCTCTTGAACATGGCCCGCGAGAATCTCTTGACTGCGTCGTCTCGCTGTTGCGGGGTGTAGATGGTAGATCCAATGGAGGTTATCGACGTTTGGTCATCCTCGTAGCTGCTGGTCTCTTCCAAAGGGGGCGGCATGTTGGGAATGAGGCTCGAGCCTTGGTCGGTTTCTTGGATTCCTTCCAAGGCGGTTTCTTGTCCATGGCCCCCTGGTGTCTTTTGGCTGAAGATGGAGGTCTGCGCTGTAGTTTGTGTCCTAGCTGTGGTCCTTGTCAAGGCGTCTAGGGTTGAAATGGAAGACGCCCCTTCATTCTTCAATCCCAAGCCGGCTTGCAATGCGACCGAGCTCGCTTCCGGTGAGAGCTGATTGGCAATATCAGGATCGTCATGGACAAGAACATCGGGCTCTTCAGCTGAAGACGAGTCGTAGTGGGCGCGCGTCGAGAAATGGTCGTTTTCAGAGTAGTCGACCGTCGACCGCATCAACTCGTCGTACCAGCTGTCCCGCGCCGCCATCGCTCCTTCCGTTTAGCTGTTTGTTGAGTCCTGCGGGGTTGTGGCTAGCGAAAAGCAGTTTGGAAGTGGAAAGCCCGACCGACACGTACTGCTGGGTATCAGGTCTCTGTTGCTGTCAATTGTAGCCTAAGAGGGCATTGAGTTATTTCAATCCTACCATGGTTTCCTGATGTGGCTGTGCTCCCAACGTTTCAAGGGCAGCTGAGTGCGCCTTGCTTATGATTGAGGCTGTGTTCCGAATTGTTTGGTGTATCGAGGCCGACAGTTGGTGGCTTGCATTCAGCCGCAACAAAGATCCATTATGGGTGGTTGAAAAACACGAGCGTAACACGAGACAAACCTGGTTTATATTGGCAGGGGATCAGGCAAAGATGGCCACCTTCGCCCTCGACTGCCCTTCCTTGGGAATCAAGATCGTCGGAAACGCCGAAGGCAACTTGGCTTCTGATTCCATCCACAGCAACGAGTAAGTTTCATCTCTCCAGAAATCCTCGATTCTCGCCTAAACCTTCGGTAGTGGAACGCTCCTCTATTGAGGTAATGCGGACGCTCCAAGCGGTGTCTTGGAATGTGAGGTGTTGCATAAGGACACCCTTATGTCATCTGCCAATGTACGTTACACCCATCTCACCCTACAACAGTGAAACTTTCTAATAGCCTGATTAATAAGAAAATAACTATTATCTTGGCGACCAGTGACACTATAGTCGGGATTTTCAAGGGAAATAGCCCGCCAGAGCAAATCTTGGATGCAGCCGGCAAAGCTACCTTGTTCCGAGAGGCGTAGGTGGAGTAGAGTCATGTCATTGCGGTAACGGGCTTGGCTAGTTAGCAAATACAGGTGAATTCATACATGGCATAATCCTTCTTGATCGCTTAGTTCTCCAACTCTTCACATTCCAGGCGAGCTCTTAGAGTCCCTGATACTCGACCTGTGGGGCAGGTTTTTAAGGAGTGGTTGTGAGCTCTGGATGTCCAAGGACTTGAGCCTTCAAAGTCGATCGGGCTCGTCTCATCATCTGGAGCAAACCTTGCCGCGGGAACACCCTTCTTACTTGAAAGTAAAGAGTCCCATTTAAGATTTACCAACAAGAAAGCTAATAAACCGTCCCCGCAACTCGATGTGGTAAAGAAGTAAACGCAGCAGACTCGCGGCGTGCGGCTTACAGGCTTTCCATTTTAGACGGGTTGTGGCATGAGTTGGGAGTATTTCCTAAAAGAGTAAAGCTTCAGTATTTCCTAGTTAGGAAATACTCTCAGCTCTGTCCCACCCCCCGCGGTTTGAAGAAATATCATCCCATCATCAGCTTCAAACAGATATCTTGCCCTGGTGTCATTGCAACTATAAGCATCAGTGCAATCCATTCACGCAACAACCGAGAGGCCCAGAAGATTGTATCGACTGACTTGAAACCATCATTTCTTTTATCTCCAATCCCTTCCTACACTTCGCCATCCACCATGTCTGTCTTAGACAAGTATAGCTCCGAGGTGCAGAAAGTGTCTGCTGACACGCCGATTGAGGATATTGTCGCTCTTCTCAAGCGTGATGGTGGCATTTTTATCAAGGGACTCATTCCTGAATCCCATGTTGACAAGGCGTATGATGAGTGCCGCCACCGTCTTGAATCAGGCTCTGAATGGTCCGGCAGCTTTTTCCCCAGTTAGTTTTATCTTCCAACTATTTGCAATGCCCAAGGCTTGATACTAACTAGGGTGCTCAAGAGCAAACACAACGGGCCTCTAGCTTGCTTGCACTTAGCCCGACCTACGCTAGGACTCAGGTTATGAACCCAGTCTATCAGGCCGTTGTCAATCACTTTCTCACTACCAGGAGCTGGTTCTGGTGGGGAGACGAAAGAAAGGAGTCGGTATCGAAGCCCTATGTTCACTCCTGTGTGGCCATGAGGATTGGTCCTGGTGGCAAGGCCCAGCCTCTTCATCGTGACGACTACATCAGCCACAACATCCACCAAGACATTGACAAGTGGGACGATGAGCGTGATGCCCACCGAGAAACAGCCGTTGGACTGTTTGTCGCAGGATCCAAGGTTACAAAGGAGAACGGCGGCACCCAGTTTATCCAGGGTAGTCATCTCTGGTAAGTCCCGGCACTTGCAAGTCAAAATCACACTGAGGTCGAAGGCTATTGGCTAACCGAACGGTAGGGGCTCGAATCGAGGTCCTCCTCGTGTTGAAGACTGCATATTTGCGGAAATGGACAAGGGAGACGCCTTCATCATGCTCGCTTCAGCATACCACGGTGGCGGCACCAACTCCACCAAGGATGAGCGTCGCATGGTGTTTGCGACTTTCTCCATTCGGGGCTATCTGCGCCAGGAGGAAAACCAGTTCCTTGCTGTTCCTCGTGAGACCGCCATGAAGCTTGACCAAGATGTTCAGGCATTTATGGGTTACTCTATGAGCGACCCTGCGTGTGGCTTCGTGGAGCAGATTGATCCGATTTACCTGCTACGACCGGAGCTTAAATCTGGTCCTTCTGACTTTTGAATGTTGTGTTTCTCTGTATATGGCATGTTGACTTTTGAGGGCCCTGTATGACGGTGTCTAGAGGATCCTAGGGCGTTGATCCTAGTCGAATAGCAAACCAGAAATTCACAACTCGACGACTTGAATGACCTATTCTTTGACATGCTGCTTGTTAACTTGAGTCAATCCCGTAGTAGAACGAGTAGGAGTATGCTCCCCAAAGAACCTGACCTCCGGGTTCATTCACTACCTAGTGGAGGCACTTGTTTAACTTACTAGCTTAATAATTAGTAATTAGTAAGTTGGGATTAAGGCCTCATCAGTTTCCCCGCAATTATGGACTCCGCAACAGCTCATAATCGAATCGGCCTTTGCCTGAGCAAACCATTTCCTGCCACTAATAACTTTCCCTATCAGGGCTCGACCATCCATCTCTGATGCCTGTTGTCAAATAATAATCTCCATGCTTGTCCTCTTGGGTAACAATGACAACCGATGCCGCATCATCAGTGAAGGGCCCAACGGCTCGCCGGAAAGGTCAGTTCAGATCACTCACTCAATAGCACACTCAATGGCGCACTCATGGCGCACACACCTCAGACGCGATGCCATCTTCTGACTGCTTCTAACTGGAATCTTCTCACAGACCCAGCCTGCGGCACATGCCGCAAAAAATGCCGCAAATGCGACCGCAAGCGTCCAATCTGCGATCGATGTCGCACCAAGGGCTTGCACTGCGAAGGCTATCCTCCACGGTTTGAGTTCCGCGAGATGGCTACAGTTCCGGGGCGCTGCGGCTCTGAGCATGCGAGGCCTAGCCGTGTCACCATCTCCTCCGCCCAATCATTTCCTCCCCTCTCACCAGTCTTGGGAGAGTCGTCCTCAGCAGTGCTCGAGGCTTTCACAACCGTGTCGACCCCAGACGCGGCTTCTCCGCAAGCCTCCTTTTCCCCCGGTCAAGATCTTCCTAGCGCTACCATCTTGAGTCTGCCCTCTCCGCCGTCACATTCCCCGTTCTCGCCGGTTCATGTCGACTCCACTTCGCCCCTCATTGGCACTCATGATCTTAACCACGACATCATCTCGAACCGGCCTCTCATTGACTACTGTAACGGACTCCTGATCTTCCATTGGACAGCAGCTAATAGACGTCTTAGTTACTCAAGTACTCAGTGAATATCTCACCATTCATATTCAGGGTAAAGAGAATCCGTTCAGGGAATATGTCCTCCCTCTGGCCTACCAACACCAAGGCGTCCTACATGCCCTGCTGGGACTGTCAGCATGTCATATGCATATCTCCGGGGAAAACAACAGTCATCACTTTGTCGCCATTTCTCTTCAGTACCGAGTATCAGCCTTGCAATCTCTTGGATCCTTGCTTCTCAAAGAAGAGGTGGCGAGACTCACTGTCTCCGAGGAGGAGTATGTCTTAGGCATGGCCCTCTTGTTGGTGTTACATGACGTACGTCGCACTTACTCTCCAATTACTGGCAATTAACGATTGTTTCCTCCCAGATATGCGAGACGGGCATTTCCTCTCATGGGGCTCATCTAACGGGCGTCTCGTTCCTTTGCAAGAGATTGGCTTGCCCAACCGACTTCTCCACACGCTCCAAGGCTAGCATGTTCTTCATCTCGGCCTTGGCTTGGTAAGTAGCAGCCACCAACTCACTCTATCTACTCTCACTGATCTGGACCAGGTTGGACATGCTGCGAGGTTTCAGCGGCGCGGAGAAGCTTGCCTACTCGGAGGATGTGCGCAAGTGTGTCCGGGACCACGGAAGTCTCAGCCTTCACACCCTCGTCGGCTGCCCGCCCGTCCTCTTCCACCGGATCGGTCAGGTCCTGGAGGCTGGCAAGTCGTTCCTGGCGGAGGACCTCTCGCCTGAGCAGTTCCAGCTACTTCTCAACGAAGCCGAGAAGTTCTTTCGTGGATGGGATCCTGACCAGGCAGTCTACCCCACGGAGCATCAGGAATGGAGGCACCTGGCCGAGGCGTACAGACATGCCTGTCTCCTACGAATCCTTCGATTCCCGGATGCTTTTGCCATTTCCTGCGAGGACGATCAAATCAAGGCATCTGTTTCTGCCATCTTTGACGTCTGTGCGACGATACCCAGGGATTCTGTCTTTTATAAACGGTTGCTGTTCCCTCTGTTTCTCGCTGGAGCTGACACCTCCTCGCCGCATCAAATGCACTATGCCAGCTGGTGCGTTGGCGAGATCAAGCACGCAACAGGTTTCCAGCATCCAGCTATGACTGAGTTGCTGACCAAGGTCTGGGAAGAGAGGCGGACCAACCCCCATGGCTGGGGGAATGTTCCGTGGATGGAATTCGTATGTCTTCCCACTCTTCTCATGCTGTCCCTTATAGTCCAGTCCTGCCTCCAGATTTCAGGATGACCCACTGACTCTGATACCACTTAGACGTGCTCCGAGCTGCTGCGTTCTCAGCATGCTTATCTCTTTTTCTGAAAGACATTGAACCCTCTTATCTCGTGAACTATCACCTGGTGGGCTCATACGAGAGCGTGTTTCTGGAGTCTTTAAAGCAAGTTATTACGTCACTGTCATCCTCGAAAACTGCACTTGGTGGGTCAGGCTAGAATAGTGGTTTGTGATGGCGCGGTTGAGGTTGGGAGTATTTCCGTCTTGGGATTAGCTTTGCAAGGGACCAAACTTGGCAGTTTGGTTAGTGTGAGAACTAGTCTAGAGAATCCCATGTGCAATTCATTACATAGCCAAGCTCATTTTTACTCCCCGCGTCAATTTCAATTTTGACCTTTATTCTCGAGTCATCCGACCCTCTAAAAGCTTTGCCAATACCACCAGAGAGTCTGTGCCGGAAGGGATAGCCAAGCAACAATGGCAACCAAGGCTGTCGCACCGGCAGAGTTGGAGAAGGCCTCCAAGTTGGCCCACGTACCACGCTGCGAAGAGTACAACAAGATGATTTCAGGCATGCTGTCAGTCAATTTCCACCTCTCCGGTTAAAGGTCTCGCGCTTAACAAGAAGATCCCACTGCAGGTACGATTCCTTTGTTCCTGAGCTTGAATCGGCACGACTCGAAGCACGCAAGTTCATGAACAAATACAATAACTGGTTCCCTGAAGGAGACAATGTCACCACCGAAACCCTCACTAAGAAGCGTGTTGAGATGCTTCGCGGGCGACTTGGTCGCGTTGGTGACGACGAAGCTTTCATCGAGCCCCCTCTGCGAGTCGACTACGGACCAAATATTTCGATCGGCAAGAGGTTCTATGCAAACTTTGGTCTTACCGTCTTGGATTCGGCCATTGTGACCATTGGTGACCGCGTGATGTTTGGTCCCAATGTCATGATCTCTACAGCCACACACGAAATCGAGGTCGCCAGCCGACGAGACAATATCGAGTACGCGAAGCCCGTGACCATCGGAGACGACTGTTGGATAGGAGGCGGCGTCATGATTCTGGCTGGTGTCACTATTGGCGACGGCTGCACCATAGGTGCTGGAGCTGTGGTGACGCGAGATATTCCTGGTTGGAGTGTGGCCGTGGGATCTCCTGCGAAGGTGATCAAGAAGGTCGACGAGTTACCGCCTGTCGAACAGTAGACCGTGAGCATTAGAACGAAGACGTATAGTATCGAAGCAACGGATCATCAAAACCGCCATGAAATTGAACTTTGGCAATTCATGGTGATACTTTGCACTCTATCCTCTGAAAAATCATGGTCGGATGATGAGTCGCCAGTCTTAGCATATCGTTAATTACCAAGTTACAAGCAGGAGCAAGCAATGGGAAAGCCAATGCTACTATTAAAGCGCCCAGAAGCTTTTAGTAATTTTCGCACATTTTGCACTGATAGAACCCAAAGGAGCAATCCAACAGCTTTTGCTGCACTGGATCATATAATTGTGACACAAATATGAAGTCTATTTCTTATTCTCTTCTCTTAATCTGTACAACACATGGCAGGCATCAGTTATATAGCCCACCGTCCACGCAAAGAACAGAATCTGTGGCCCATCGTGCATTCTCGGTACAGAGGAATATAACCAGGGTGCGATATCATCCATCTCGGGCAATCCTGGCCGCCACAGGCGCAGACTCTATAAGAGGCCGCATGTCCTGTCTAGACTTATCAACGCTTTCCTGCCATTGATCTGTGGCAACGGGGCCGGGGTTCACGCAGTTAACTTTAATGTCGTGGAATTGCTCAAGCTCCTTCCGCCCAAACCCAAACCCACGACTCATTCGCGGCCTTTGTCGCTCCATAAACTTTTTGGCCAGCGACACCAAGGCGGGCGGCTGCTAAAGAGATGAAGACGATGCGTCCGCCCTTGGCAATATGAGGAAGGACTGCCATGGTGAGGAAGATGGGTCCCTTGGCATTGGTGTCAAGGTGTGTTTGGAAAAACTCCTCGGTGACTTCGTCGAGGTTCACATCAACGCCCAAAACGGCACCATGGGTTGAGCTAGTCAGTACACTCAATCAACAGGCGGGAATGAAGAGTCTGTACTTGTGGACCAAGATCTCAATCTTTCTAGTTTGACTTAGCTACAGTGCGCTCTCGGCGATCTTGGGGATAGATACCTTTTACGTCTGCTACAATCGCTTGACAGAGCATTGCTCTGGAACCGGTCGACTCGATTTTCTTCACGACGTCCACTGCCCGTTGCTTGCTCTTTAGGAAAATATGTCAAGAAATTACCTACCCCAAGGCTATGTTTTTCGTATTAGGTATCAGATGAAGCTTATGCCCCCCCACTGTAGACAGGTAAGTTCGGCGCGGCCTTAATAGTACCTTCAAAACTAACATGATCATGAAGATGGTTAATCACAATGCCCTATAACTTTTTCCTGTGCACCCCAGATGTTGCAACCAGGCCGATGATATCTTCTTCTGGTGTTACCTCAAGCTCGTTCGGAATTGAGCCAATGAATGCAAAGATTGGACTACAACCAGGGTTCATGTAGCTAGTCGAACTCGCAGTACTAACCATAATTGGTCCGCCAGTAACTATGCCGAATAAAGGAGGCTCCGATATGATGCCATTCTGTTCATTCGCCCTCGAAGAAACGAAAGAGGAGCAAAAGGACAATCTAGCTGCTGTTAAGTTTTGACTCATAAAAGATATAAATGACTGAGTCAATCGCCCCAAGTAAATAAGAAGGGATGGCTAGAGCCCTATCACGGAAAACACCTCAAATGGGTATGGGCAAGTTCCCAAAGGTAGCGGCGGTCCGAGCCGGCCGGACACTGTATAGTATAGACAGGCCTCCCTTCCGGAACGTCATTATGCAAGGTTTAGACAGCCTTATATGCGCCACACCGGCTTAGTACTTACCAGGCCTTGGAATGTTGGATACCTTAGCCTGTTCGTACGGTTCTCATCGATTACCTCGGAGCCGTTGCGTATACCCATTGCGGTCTTACCATGTGATGTGGCTCATTTCGACCTCGTCTTTCACTGGTTTATTCGGTTGCCACTCAAGAAGACTAGAAATGGCACAGCACATACTCAGTATGCAGCTGTGCACTCATCGTGTATGTTTGCTTGCTCTATAGACATGAATGACTGACGTGGGCGTCATATTGCTGGCCCAAATTGACCCATACCGCAAAAGAAAACGATCGCTCGTTGTACAACTCTTGAATCCTCCCTAAAACATGTTAGAAGCCCTCAAATGGCAGCATTGTCACCGCAGCTGAAGCTGCCTGATACACCTCCACCGCTAGCGAAAATATCCAGCATCTGAGTGATGGAGGCCCAAAGACCAGCACCATTCATAAAGAAGGCCCAGGCGACAATTGACACATTGAGACAGAAAAGGCCAATCTGCTTCCGTCCATTGAAGTAATTGCCCTTGTTCCAGGTGAGCCAAAGAACAGAGCTGATTCCGAAAGAGAACCAAGCATAAGTTGTGGCAGACTGAATGGAAACAAGAGAATCAAAGATTGGGATGGCGTTGGAGAGGATGAAGCTAAGAACCCAAAAGATGGTGACAATGGTGAGCCAAGTGGCCCACGATTTGGTCGTGTTGGCAGTAATTTCGTTAAGAGCGTTCATCCTGCGCATAGCCACGACAAAGACATACTTGATGCCGATATGACCATTGGCAAGGGCAGCAGTCAGGATCGCCGGGATCACAACTCCGTAAGCCACCTTGGCGGGAATCTTGGGGGAAGAGCCCAGCGCAGGAGACATGGTATATTCTCCAGCAAGACAGTAGATTCCGATAGCGAGGAAAGAGTAGAAAGCGGCCGCGATACCCATAAGCCAAGTAAGGGCAAAGGGGAAATCCTTGACGGGGTCTCGCATCTCAGCCATGTAGGAAACAAAGGCGTGGTGCCCCGCAAAGGCCCAGACGATCTTCAGAACCGAGTTGAAGATGGTTCGGAAGCCAGGGTTGTTGACAATGTTGATCTTTGGCTTCCACCCTTCAGATGGCGCCTGGACGGGGTTCGATACACCAAGACTGATCATGCAGATGAGAACGGCTGCGACGATGCTAATCAGCGTAGGAGGGCCGCTCTGTGCTACAAACTTCATAGTTCGAGGCACGCAGAGGAGGAAAGACACGATGGTGGCGATGCCGATGAAGCCAACAGTGCACATGGCGTGTTCGCTGATCGAGTTGAAGGCAATCGACAGAGTGACTGAAGCTGAAGCACAGCACATGATCATCTGGATCAGGAATCCGATGGCAACGATGACCTCCCAGGTCCGGCCGCCAGCGACCTTGGCCATGTCAATCACGGTGAGGCAGTGAGGGTGACGGCAGTAGAAGCGGTAGAGCTCATATCCAGTGTACCAGGCCAGGAGAGCACTCCCCCAAGTCGTAATGATGCCAGGAATAAGACCGAGTTCCTTGTAGGCAGAAGGCAATCCGAGAGCAGCGATACCGAATTGGTTTGTGAGAAGGGCGAAAAGCGTGCTCCAACGTCCCATGACACGGAAGTTCTTGCCTCCCTCGCCTCCAAAGACACCGCCGATCTCCTCGCTGGCGGCGGGTTTCATATCAAACTCGTTGCCAGTCTCATGGCCGGAGTCATGGTCGGCCTTGGGTGGGCTGGAGTCTTTTTCCTCCATGGGAACGCCCTTCTCCATGGGGCTCGCGGTATCAATGGCTTCGTTTCGGGCAGACATGTCGGCGACTATTGGGTTCGATTGGGTGTGGGTGATGGAAGCATGTGGCAGTCGAGTTGGTGAATGGTTGATTGTTTCTAGTCACTAGGACCAGATTGCAGAGGAAAAGCCTACAAAGCTGGTCGAAGAAATCTAGAAGAATGCGGAACAAAGAAGGATCAAGTGGCTGAAGATCTAAGTGCAGGAGTAGTTTGCGCTAAAGTTCGGACAGCCTCTTGGGTTTAAATAGCTCAAGTATACGAAAGTCGCGTTGTGAATGTACTCACAGCCCTCGAGGTTTATCCATGGTATCGAGGAGACGCAGCGTCTGATGTTAGGAACCTGTAGCCTGTCATTCTCACGGGGCGGACGAATCACAACTGGTATAATCTTTTACCAGGAACAGGATCAGCGGTCAATTCGGAGACGAGCTGCTTGCTCTACCCCGGGACAGATCCCCATGGGGCATTGGGGTATGGAAAACTGGGCAGTGGAGTGTTTGTGATGATAAGACCCATCTTGAACAGGTCTTGGTCACGTCATGACGAAACGTTCCCACACGGAAGTCTAGGGAGGTGTGAGCCGGCAGGCACTAAGGGGATTCTGGGTGTGCTGGTCCCTGATCATGATCATGGCTCTTGGAGTCTTGGCAGAGTTACAAAAGCTACCAAGAGGAGTGGAGTTGAAGCAGTAAAAAACGGAAACAGGGGCAAACACTGGGCCATAAGGGTTTTGTGGCTCACAGTCTCGCACCGTCGAGTTCTCCAGTAAAAGTCTCCTGAGTTGAAGAGGTATCATGGGCCGGGGCTGCTCGGTCTCGCCGGCCTTACTCCGTGACATGGCGGTATATCGGCCATGGCAACCGATCCCTGTAGTATTCCTTACGTCGTTTGAACAAACTTCAGCCGCCCTGTGCCAAAAGCCGTTAGCGCCGGCATCAGCCAAGGAGATGAGGTTCCACAGCATTTCGGATACCGCAACCGATCCCGGCGGGCATTGTAGCCTCATCCAACTACAAATAACTACATATATCTCTATTGGTGCGCGGAGCCTTCTGCAAGAGCCTGAACTCCACCACTTGGGTCTGTGTTTAGGATCCCTGTGTACAAGTATCCCCGACAGACTGTAATCTTTGACGAAAAAGCGCCGGGTAGACTCCTGGCAGTCCCGAGCTGATGCCCAAGGAGATTCAGCCTCACTGTGTTGAGCCTCAACCAGCCCTGCAAACCGTGCCTTGTTGGCGTTATCTGCCGGGCATGTTCTTTGCGGGAATAAAGGCTCTCTGCGTTTAACCCCGGCGAGCCAGACGTTCAGATGCTACCTCCCTAGCCAGCGTGGTCCCAGGCCAGAAGCCTGAAGAAGAGGTTGTGTGGATGGACAAAGTGTTCCCCGAGGCATTTTGAAAAATAATGCCTCATCGCTTGCTTGAATCAGACAACGCATGCCGTGGTTTCTGTTACAAATAGTGGTTGATGGGACTGAAGCCAAGCTGCCAAGCCAAGCCGGACACACTCGGCAATGGAGACCCAAGATGCAAGGATCAAAGATCTCCACACGGCCACTATGCCCATTACGTACAATGTCTTATTGCGTCATGTAGGGGCGGCATTGGCCACAACTGGTTCCAGATCCGTGGTTGAACGTGAGCCACCCGCCACGCGTTTATGCAGCATCCCACTGTTTGAGCTGCAACCCTCGGGGATAAAAATCACGCTGATGCAGAGAATCAGCCTTCTAGAAGCCGGCAAGTCCCGCCGGGGAGAAGGCGGGAATGCTGGACGATGGGTAGTATGGAACATGGCGTTAGTCTTATCATGGGCTGCTTTATCCCAAACTTGGTTACAAATGGCGCCGATATGGCAAGCCGTCTGTCAAGGATAACCCTACGTCAGACTATGTAACGGACGGGATGCTCCCATCGGCATTAACCGACGATTGGTATGTCTACGTATAGTATCTTCAAGGACCGCCCTAATGCCAATGCATACCGTTTCGTTCGGAACGTTGGGACTGCCAAGCCCTATCGGACCTCCCGAACCTCATGTCCCCCACGGCCAAGAGTACGTACTGCTTGGATCTCTCCTACCTTCCAAATGAGTCCAAAGGTCCCCTGAGCCAGTGATCTGCTCGACAAAGCTTGCCTTCCGTACCATCTTCAGATTGGATCCAGCTGAATCCCAACGGGAAGATCCATCCGCAAGGACGATCGACACTTCAACAGGAGTCACTAGGCCACCTCGACAAGTCTTCCACGGGTTTTCTAGAAGCTGTCACAGTTACAAATGCCAGGTACAGGCTGCATATACAGATAAACTAGCCCGACGGTTCCAACAGCTGTACATTCAGTACCGCGTTACGTCAGAAGACGCCTTGTCGTGTCAGAATCTCGCGTTTGAGTCAGGAGGGACCCGCTTTGTGGGTGGTGAGACATTGTGCTTGACAAGTTAGCAGCTTGGCTCTTGGCTCTAGTGTGGCCATTTGCACGGCTTCAGTTTTATATGTCTTAATCTCTCTGGCACATCTGATAGGGCTATCGTATGATAGGGTAAATGCCAATACGACCCACTTGGCGAAGAGTACGGCCGAGGTAAAAGAGCGGTATTGAGCAGGGTTTTTGCAAAGGAACACTCCCTTTTGATGCGCACTTAAACTACTACGTAGTATACTGCGTCGGAGTTTTAGCACCATGGGGAGGATATGCGGTTGCTACTTGCAGGGAGCTTTCAGCTTTCTTGCCTGGCATTCAAACCGCAGGCATATTATCCCAGCATGCCCAGGCCGTTAGCGTTCTTGTGAGATTCCGCTCCGGCAGGCAGGAGTAATGTAATGACGGCGCGGTTAGAAGTGGCCTGGTCACGTCGTGTTCGCTGACCCTCCATCGACAGACACAGAGCAGCATTTCTCAGAGAGTCCCGAGGGTATAGTTGGAACTCGAGAGCGATTCATTCCGTATTCGTTTTGTTTGCATGCTCCCAAAAGTATCCCGTTTGATTTAGGTTTATATCATAGCCTACTACAGGTATATGGCACAAAGATTGAGAACTGTTCTCGTGATAGCTATCCTGACAGAGCTGGGCTGCGCTAAAGTCATATAAAAAGTGCACTCTCGTAAGAATGCCATATCCAATGCATACCAGACGCAATTTGCACTACATTATACACCATCATCCTGCATAATGTCCCAGGGAGCGCGGACAGAGTAGAATTTGGGTCTCAACGAGCAGTGCCCAGTGAATAGTGGGTTCATGGCTCTCATCTTGGGAATCATCCGACGGGCTCTCAAATACTGGGCGGAGAACAGAGGGTGGGCCAAAACAGTGGGCTAGAGTAAAACTTGAGAAGCGACGTCGCAGATAAGGTCAGCCCACCACCAGGAAAAGATTTGCCTCCCTCACAAAGACAAGCAGAGGTCCTTCATTGAAAGATTTTACAGCCCATATTCACTAGTCAGCCTCAAACTTGAGAGCGGTCAAAGTCTTGGCCTCTAGAAAGCATCAGCTTGTGCATATTGGCAAATGCATTCAGGGGAGATTTCCAAATTATCGCCCCAAGAGTGACAATGGGAACAATTTGATAATGTAGGGTAGTGAAAGACTCGGTATCTCAAGGTTGTTTCTATTATGGAAAGGTCATCGGACCAGGTTATGAGAACGGACTTCCATCGGAGAACGAAGCAGTCCTTTTTGTCCGGTAACCCCGAGCCGGAGTATCAAGATGCCGACGAATGCCCGGGGAACTGGAGAACATGCTCCTGGCAGGTTTGGGCCGCGTCGGAAGTCGATCCGAGGCCAAGTGAAGCGAGTGGTTGAATCGCGGATGTTGCCAACAGAGTGAGAGGCTGTACTGCTACAATCAGAGCTTACCTCACTAAAACATTTTCAGTTAGTATCCAAGGGGCGCTCCTTAATCTTTCAGCGCTTGCCATTCAATGCCGTCCAGGAGGAAGCCAGATTCTGACCGACTCTGATCTCATCGGCTGGTAGAACTCTGGATGGGCTGCGGGAAGAAGCCGGCAACGGATGATACAGAAGGGCCAAGAGCGTGACTGTAATGGGGTGATGGTCCAAATAAGACTTTTTCTTCTCTTCCGTTCCGATGCTTGAAAGTATGACTCTCGGTCATGTCCTCTTCCGACCTCACATCGGCTCGTTCAATGTAACCATCACAGGGCACCTGTGACTTGGATTCTTGGCAGTGACAACGGAGCTCTTGGTAATACCAACCCAGGTGACACCGTAACAAACGTTACCTTGGTGGCCAGTTGGGACTTGCAGCTGAGCACGACGTTCGAAGGGTTCAGATGACCTTCATCTCGGCGCCTTGCTGCCCAACCCCACAAACCCCTTGTATGTATAAGCATCGTGGGGGTGAGTTTCACGATCACGATCGAACCCCATTCCCCGCTTCGTTGATGACTGAGTTGGAGAACATGGGGAAGTGACAAGTCGGTGATATGTGATATGTGCCAAGGCTTCTATGCAGACTTCCAAGTCAAAGACGTTTAAGCTTACTGACCCGCATGCTCTTCGTTCCACCGAGGTTGCCAGCTATGTTTCACACAATGCGCAACGATTAGGGCTCTATAAACACCTGCAAACTGGCCAACCCGTGGAATAAATCCGCTAACACCCTTTCCCAGCAAGATGAGTATTTAAGCTGTTATACGGCAAGGTTGATAGACTAGCGCTGATTGAAGTGTTATCTGTGATTTTGAAAGGCAGACTGTCATGAAACTTACATGGGATATAACCAGCTCTGCTCAGTTACTATTTCCGCGAGGGGTTGCTGTACAGCGAACAGTAGTCGCTTTAATACCACATTTTCAACTATAAGAAGAAAGTGATAACTATGCTATCAAAATACGACTTTTAGATATAGAATAAGATGATAAAAGACCTAGTAGTGCTAACCATCCTATCTCACGGTTGATGCATCAAGGAGCCGATAATACACTTCACCAGCAATGGCAACGTCAGAGGGCACTTGGTGGTTCTAATGAAACTGGAGAAATCACCTGGCTAGTGGGAAACAGTGCTCGACTTTGTCACAGAACGCTTTAGGGTGCCCAATCAGTTGTCTCAAGTTGTTTCTGCTTCTGCAATGAGGGATCAGGCACAACATTCTTAATCAAAGGATCTAGGTTCACTAAAAGGCCAACATCAGTTCTCAAATCTTGGATGATTTCACTCATATTGTTCTGTTCAGAATCCAAGGAGCTATCACTCAATCCCGCCATGTATGAGATAGGACGCTTCCACATTCATAGCGATAAGAGGTAGCGAGATATCATCTAGTAAGCCCAAGGCGACTTTAATAACAAGAGTCAACGCCCTGCCCAGTCTGTTAGTGATTGCTTACCGTTTGGGCATGCTTCAGGGCGACCGTGGAAATGCTGAGAATAAATGGACAAAATGGCAACAGAAGACAGTAATATCCCGTCCAGCAATGCATTCGCTTGTGACTTGGCCAAAATATCATCGAGATTACCCTCTCGAACGCCGTATCCATGTGACCATAGAACCGTCAGAAAATAAATTCGCTTGAGACTCATTCGAACAGACTTTGGAATGCCAAGCTTCTTGGATATGTGGTGAGTGAGTTCTTTATAACATCCGATTACAGCATCACAGAACCGGGCGGTGACACTCGGTCAGACTATTCCTCGAAACGAACGATGATAGTGTAACGCAAATTGATCTAGCCATTTCATTTCTCAGCCAGGAAGCTAAGCAAGGACGACGGAAGCTTACGTCGTCCAGAGGTCAAACGACATCTAGTGTGGTACTGGTGAATATGATGAGAGCCCATGTCAGGCTATATGTCATAGAATAGATGATTTGGAGCAACCTATGACGTTGAACCTTCAAAGCACTCAACATTTCTACTCTGAACTGCTTTCTAAGGGCGCCCATTGCAGGCAATACTCCACCACCACATATCTCGGGTACCTAGACACATACTCCAACGATAAGTTTCGACACTCCTTTTTCCAATGCTACGAGAGAGTCTGCAACCTAAACCTCTGCACAGTGGATAATGCTTCCGGAGGGCTAGTGCGGATGGATGAGATGCTCTCACGCACTCGGGGTGACAGCTATCCATCCCTAATCAGCTTCAGCTAGCACTGTGGATAGTGTCGGCTTTGTTGATGTTCAACTCGACATCCTGGCTCGGGGAATGTTGGGGTCTGAAGGATTTGTACTTCTTCGAACAAGACTCTGGCCTCACTGGCTCGCTGCGGACGTTACACATCGGTATCGACTGGTCGCAACTATACCCAGGAGAGCTGATGGAAGTCAATTCTGCTGGAGATTTGGTATCATTTGAAGATGCAAAGCTAGCCCACAAGACACGCAATGCTGCAGTCTATAACCTCGGTATGGCACTGTTGGCAATTGGGCGTTGGGCTCGGGTGGACTCCAGCGACGCTCTGCATGTTCGCCGGATGGCAGTGTCTCAACGATGTCCGCTTGGTTCCAGGTATTAAGAGATAACACAGAAGGTTCTTGAGTGTGACTTTGACTGTGGCAAATATCTGAACAGGCCGCAATTACAACAGGCGATATATGGTGGGATTGTTCTAGTCTTAGCCTGGAATTGGAACTCATATTACATTCCTTCTTCATTATAACCTCATTCTATCAAACTTTAAGACTTAAAAGTAACATGTGGGCGATGAATCAGTTTTACACGCTATTTACTTGAGACTTCCTCGTGGGAGTTTTCTCAGAGCTTGGTTCAGCTCAATCAACAATAATTATCACCATTAGATCTTCTCTTGGTACTTAATTAATAGTTATGTAGATGAGAGCTGTTCCCAGTTGGGACATGAGTAGTGAGTGGCGACAAGAGACGCAATCCGACAAACCTATTGAGAAGCACAAAGGAGAGCGCACCGAAATGAAGCTGCACTAAAGGTGTTAGCACCGCAGACAAGGACCTTCGGCCGGTATTGGGAAGGTAAAAAGCAATACGCCCTCGGTAGAATCCCGAGAAGAAGCGTACGTCACAACTAGAGTAACTCGAAGGACCAGGAGGCAAGCGAGGTAGAAGCAGTCATGGTGGCTTTTCCTGTGTTCCGATAGACGCATTGTAACTTGTACGTCTACTTCAGCTGTATATTTTGCCAACTATCCATGATGATATGCTGATGTGTCTGAGTTTCTAATGATTTCAGAGGCTACATTCTGCTCCGGGCGAGTAATGAGATAGGGCAAGAGAATAAGAAAAGCGTGAGAAATGATGCACCCAGGTGTAAAGCCGTGGCTTCAGGGCCGTGGGTCAAAATTCTTAACTGGAGTTAAAACTCGATGATGGCTAATCCACCGTCAAAATTAGACAAGAGCCCAAACCAGTGACCAACTTCGTGGACAGAAACTTCTCCCACATTTGTTGTCCTGTAGAATGTTTCTACTGTTACCGAAGGGCTTTGCAGAGTGCAGCCGTCGAGACGTTGAAGAATGGAGTCAGGCAAGGAGCACTGGAATCGAACAATCGCCTCCAATGGAAGGATCCATGTTGGGGACATACCAGAGATCGAGGCTTGAGTACCCACCTTTCCTTGATGAGCCAATTTGGCCAGTCCAGCCCAGACTGCTGTAGCCTCTCGATAAATCATCGTCTACTAGGCGATCGGTGCCTGCTAGGTTGAAAGAGAACCCATAAGGGATGAAGCGGTCCACAATCACCTCAAGTTGTGTTTCAAGAACATTGGCGTCCAGAATCGTCTCTGTGTTTTGACCAAAATTATGTCCAGCACAACTCTAAGTTGCGTTGGTGTTTCTCTGCGAAGGTCGGATTCCTCGGTATCTGTCTGTTTTCGGCGCTTAAATGAGATCTCTAGATAAGAGAGCAGGCCCGAATCGCTCGTCTAGCGAACATTCGTCGCTATGCCATGTAGGGGCCCCATGCTAAAGGCACGATCATTAGGGCTATTGCCGTACGATGTCTACACATGAGAGAACCCAACACAATGGGTAATCAGGCCTCGAAGTTGATGCGGCTCCAGGTACCTCGCGTTTCACGGGCCTAATATCCGCGTTCCGCTGGGCCAAAGGTTAAAAGATCTAGTACATTCTTGGAAGTGATCGACGCCTATTTCAGAACCCAGATAGCGTCGCGTTGTAGCACTCTTTTATCCGCCTATCGGCATCAAACCTTTTAGTTCCCGATGGCTTGCAGTTTAGAGATCATGAAGGTGAGAGTAGTGTCTTTCGTGCTCCGTCCATGGGCCTTGCCCCTTACCCAAATTGTTTTCTGGGATTCACGGATGAGGCGGTTCCGGCACGGAGCTCTGCTGATCCCATTTGCTTTAGATTTGCAGAAGTGGTTATTGATATGTCCGAGGGCGTTTCATTACAGGAAAAGCAGAGCCGCAGCTAAAATAATTGATGTAAGAGAGCGTGGTATTCCCGTGGGCCGAGCAATGCCGAGTCAACTTTATCGGTTCCCGTCAGGGATCTTGTGAGAAATTCAAGCAGCATCTCACGTCACTCGGCCGGGTGTTTCGTGTATCTCGCCATGCTGTACAACGAACCGTATAGGGCAACGCTGTGCGATCTCTTTAGATCTTGACCAAGTTTGCGGTAGGTCAAATAAAGAAGCCAATGAATGCTCGATAACGTTGAAAAGGTCGGCGGGCATGTACAATGTTTTGAACGAAGGTGAGACCAAATATTTGAACAGAAGGTTGGACTGCACATTATAGAAGCTGCGGTTGATCCGCCATGTGAGTTTCCAAATAATTGAAAGACAGGACTCCAAGCATGTACAGTAGTTACTCTCAGTGACACGTTAAGATCCCCGAGAGTACCGTCAGACACTTAGCTGAGACATTCAGTTAATGGCTTGAACGGAGACTACCCTACAGATTTGGCAGTGAAGATCGATACACAGATGGAAACTGGGACAAGTCATTTTTCTTGCTCCAGTTCTGAACTCTTTGCTTTTTCTCTTTTCTTTTGCAGGACTAGCTAATGCCAGATCCTGAGCTTTCCTGGGGTTGACAAGGAACCGGCAGCTTCAACATTGCAAGCTCAACCCGGCAAAGCTGGGGAAAACATTGCTTTTTTCTTGGGCCACCAAAAGGCTCCACGATCTCAAGATGCGTGGATGCCCCAAAATCGGGTTTCTATCTCCCACGCTCTCGTCCGACTGGCGTATCGTTCGATCGTAGCATGATATGAGGCTAGTCCATGTGCCCGCTAAACAAGAGTCTTCCGGACCAGCGGAGCCGCCTCTTGGCGCCAAGTCTTTGCGGGCCGGGATTTTCAGCAGGAATTATACGGATAGTGCTGCAGGGGCTCCAAGGGTCAGAGGATTCATGCGTTAAATTGTATCTAAAATCTATGTGGACTATGCTATTGTTATTAGGTGAATGCCGGACAGCATGGTCGCCTGCTCGTTGCCGCTCTAAATCTAATCATAGGTTTATTGGTCCGAATGAGCGTATCCAAACTCCGCTGTGCCGGTTTCAAATCATCAAGAACGCTCAGACAGGAAAATGTTCCCTCTTCAACTGTCGCGTAGAACTAGACTCGCTGGCAAAGTCAGGGTCGTCGTAATCGGACTGCGGCGTCTGCTTGATCACCACTTGCGTCGTCTTGGACACTTGAATGCCGGATGGGTCCCTCACGGGCAACTCGATGTCGCCACCCGCCTCGACATAGGTAGTGTTTCCTCCTGGGAAGATTGATCCCATCTTCTTGGTTTTGTTGGTATTCGTTGCGTGCTGAGAGCTCTTTGGATTTGAGCGGGATCGCGAGTTGGAGTAGTCGTAGCCACTGGGGTTGCTGGCCTTGACAACCTTGGTGATCAGTTCGGCCATGTTCATCTCGATGTGAAGCTTGACGAGGTATGCAAGAGGATGGAACTGGAGGTAAACGATGTCGTTCGGAAGGGACATCATGGCAATCAGAAGCACCTGTCTTGCAGTTAGCTAAACGACACGTGAGATCAGAAAGGGCATCAGAATTACATCCATGGTCATCGAAACGGCGATCATACCCAAGTTGAATCGGAAGAGTCGATTATACTTGGTGAGACCGTTCGCGATAAGTCGAGACCGGACGAGATGAATAAAGTAAAAATTGAGGCCAGCATCGACAATCAAGAAGATGGCCTTCTCACATCTGTCCCAGATGTTATTGACATCAACCCATGTCTTGTTGATCTGCAATCGTGCAGGAATCCAAACGCAGAAGACGCTGATGTTGATAACCAGGAGGACCAAAAAGACGCTCAACTTGAGCTTCCAGGCATTGTGTCGAGCCACCATTAGAATCGAGATTCGGTTGATGATAATCTGCAGGAGAGTTTGGATCTGAACGGCCCAAAGGAAGACTGCCATGACATGTTAGCTGCCACTGCGAAGCAAAGCATTGAGACGCAGCCATACCGATAACGAAGAAGACAGCAAAGCTAGGTTGAATGTACTGGCGGAGATAGGACCAAGTGACTGCACTCATGATGGTGCTGCTGGCCCACTCGGTCCATAGCAGGACGAGATAGATGTTTGTCCTTGTGCCACGCTTCCACGACTTGACCGTCTGCTTTGCGCCCTTTGCTCCAGTGAAGATGCAAACACCAAGAGAAAACCCCCAAGCGATACTCGCAATGTTCATATCATTGGTACTGGGCTTGCGGTACTCGTAGTTGTCGGGGATCAAGAAGCCGCCCATCGTGGCAGCTTTGGTCGAGGGTGTCTCGACAATCGAATGGAAGGACAAAGGAAGGTCGTGGTAGATGAACAGGAACGCACGAGAAGATGCCAAGAAGCACAAGACTTTCTTTTTGCAGCGTCAGACTGCATATTTGAGCAAGACTGCATACCATGCATCGACGCTAGCGGGGATAAAGCCATGGCTGCCGGTCCAGGGGCATCTGAGGTCGCTTCCGCATCTGAGCTCAGAGCACCAGACCCGCAGTTGCAACGGACCGCTGAAGATGATTAAGATTGCTCCAGTTGTCCGGAGTCTCTGGGTTCACCTCACCCTGAAGCCTGCGGTTACATGCCCCAAGTCCCCCGCGAATACAGGATCAAGGGCTCACGATGCCCCAGTTTCTCGTGTGGGAGTTGCACTGGTGTTGGGGCAAGGCGAGTGACGGGTTGCACCAACGGTATTTTCTGGAGTCTTTACACATGATTGCACTTGAGTCTTTTGCCATCAGATCGTCCACTCTATCATGACAACTGCAGACGAGTCATTCCCAAATACTGCCCATCAGACGAAACCGATGCGGCTTTGCTTTTGCGGCTCCGCCAGCTTAGCACCTATGTTACTACCCGAGTACCGGGAGTCAATTCGAATCTCACAACGTCGCCAACTTGATAAAGGGGCGAGTGCAGTGTCAAAAAACGTGGCCTTGAGAGACCATGCAGGGGAGCCAAGCCAGCCGGATGAGCCCGGACAGAGGGCAACGGCCCAGCGGGCTGAAGAATCGAGCGCCTCATCCTAGTGAACGGCTCAAGTTGGCCAGTGGCTGCAAACCAAATCGTGACAGGGCACCAATAGAGTTCCGCAGCAACGCCATGCACTTCGGCTCCGCGGTGGAGACTCAGTCGGCAGACACGAGTCAGACTCATCAATCTCAGGCACAGCCAACACATCTTGAGACAATCCCAAGTAAAGCAAGCTTGCAGGTCAAACGCAAGAGGGCCTATAAAGACAGCAGAAGTCAAAGCCAAGGATTATAGTACAACTAACTGGAGCTGGTTGCAGTCGCGTTATCTCGGCGTCTCTATATTTCTTGTTCATGTCAGCCTGGTCAAAGCTTGGGCTGACAAGAGACCCAACAACAAAGCGCCGACGGTATATGCAAGAACGGTTAGTTAATGTTAGCTATTCATGATCATTGTGTCGTTCTGGTGGCACTCTGTGAGTTCGACCCACTCGGAATCTGTATCTGATCTCGCTACAAGCAAGATTAAACTAAGATGCGGCCTCCCTTGTCAACAGATCTTTACAAGAGAACCGTCGTGTTATCTGCTCTACAGTGCATTTGCTTTCAAGCCACATTATTAGAGGTCCTGACGGTGTCGCGGTAGGTCAATAGCATAGCACCCGGCATCAAGAGGGAATGGGCTCAGGTCTAGAAGCATATGATTCAATGGTTCTTCCCTCGCCTACATTGTTATTCGGATTCAATGCTTCACTCCTCAGATTGATCATAACATGCAGCTTTGATCTGATGACCGGGCCAAAGGAGAACCAAACCTCACGCCAGGCAATCTGGAAATAACCCTGCAGTCTAAATTGAACTGTCTTATTGCGGCGACTGCATATGAAACGTCGCACTCAAAACATTAGGCCCATCATGCCGTTTCATCATACGTTGTGCGTGTGATATCATCGAGTTCAATCAAGATAAGGCCTCCGACAACGCCTGATGTATCCCGATTTCGTAGGCTTTAGTGGGTAGGCAGCAGGACGATTAACTGATATCCTTTAGTCCGAGAGAAGACCAACAAGATAGACATCGACACATGTGAGATTTCTTAGCCATCTTACAGCTTGTCAATCTGAGCCAGCCCCTATCTTGCCGTCACCAGCCGGCAATCACATGTAGCCCAAAGAGCCAACACATGGATGCAATCAAGTCAGACATAGACCCTTCATAGCGGCCTCGATCTCATTATGTTTTAGTTAGTCATTATTGAAGTAACCTGCCACCACTACCCATGATCCTGCCATGATGAGTTAAATAGCACGTCGAGGTGCTGGGCGGCCCGCTGATCCAAAGTATCCTCCACAACACTAATTCTTGTCACACGGACTTGGAAGCTCTCCATGGCCACCAAATTGTGATAGTGCGTGTCCAGTGATAAAAGGTCTCGGGCCTAGGAAACACCTTCATCGATGTCTTATTTCAAGGGAAATTGGGCCGGTTGACGTAGTAGGGAAACGTCCTTGGGGTTGCCAAAGGCGCGGGAGAGGTCGGAGAAGCCTGGGGTCGCACATAAGTAGACATGGGCGTCGAAAAGCCCTGGGAATAAATAGCTGATATGCCTGTCGCGCTCACAGCCCTAGCTTCCAATAGTCTATAAGCGCCTCACTGTGCAGCTTTATATTTATTTCCAGCGGTCAGAGATGCGGGTACCTGGTCTGGGCCTTTCGGTGGGAGCCTCACGGGGAACGCGGCATGACAATCCCGCTGGCCTTGAGACAAGCCACTGTAAATGTGCAAGGCAAGGTAACATCTGTGCCGTTCAACGCCCGTCGATTTGGCAGGAAATTACGGAGGTAATTTAGCTCCGACAAATTATTGCCCACGCTTATAACGCCACATCCCTCAGTCCTTATTAGTAACTTGCCGGTACAATACGCTTTATTCTCTGATAAAAGGCCTCTGCCTATTACCTCTATAACTTTCGGGCATATAGAAGCAGCTTGCCTTCTAATTGCTAGCTGGGATTTACTATTACCTCCTAGCATTTAGTGGTATTGAGTTAGATTGAAGTTCTCCTTGTATCTACCCTGGCTGTGGCGCTGTTGTTGCTTCTTCCTGAGCAACAGCTTTTGGGCCTGTCTCCGTAGTTGCGGGTGTTCCCGTGTTCCTGTCCTCACTGCGAGCTTCCGGGAATTACGCCCTGGCCAGCCCTGTTACACAAAACCTTGCTGTATATGGGTTGGTGGTTGCGGCATATGCCGCCACTTTGGCGATCTTATCTGTTGTCGGTTGGTGGATGGTAATAAGATCTATTTTGACGTGCACACAGGCAGTGATGCTCTGTCATTTCCCGGGGAGCATGCCTTCCAGGCTCCAGCATGTGAACAGATTTTCTTTTCTTTCTGTCTTTAATCTCCTCTTGGAGGGCCACTATGTAAACTGCCCTTTGCTCCCCAAAGGCAAGGTGCTTCCACAATAACAAAGAACACAGTATACGCAACCCATTATTGAACAGATATCGCATCTTGTACCACTTCTCTGCCATTGCGTGACACATCGAGTCCATGGCTCAAACACGCCGCCTGTCGTCGGCTGAGGTTGAGATCTCCCCCTGAAAACATTGGCGATGATAGGAATGCAAGATCCCCGGATGGTAAGGGAAGGAATGCAGAAACCTCCGGATTGGTCTGGTGGCGGGCTCAATTACTTCATTCTAGGGAGATGATGAGATGGTGAAACGTTGGCAGGGATAGTGTGAAGCTTGCTTACTAGCCCAACTCAAAACCAGGGGGCTAGACTCGAGATTCGAGGCCCTAGTAAGCCATCTACGAGTCAACGACTTACAAGACCCCGTCTCTCGCCACCTGTCGCAAACTAGCCCTTGTCATGAATTCCAACTTAACATTGCTGCGACCCCACGTTCTCATATTGCCGGCATTGAGATAATATCTCGAATCTGCATCCACTCCTACGCTGACTTCACGTTGCGCCAGAGCGTCAGGTTCTCCATGAGATGACGACCCCCTTGTAGCTCTCCCCCCTCGATGAATCGCCGCCAAGAAGCAGCACCGACGTACAAAGCGGCACACATGTCGGAAGATCTATTCTCGCACACGGGTGGCGACAGCACCGCCTTGTTCTATACAGGCTTACTGTTGCCCATTTTCTCGATACCCATCGTGATACTGAGGCTATGGACGAGCAAATATGTCGTCAAAATGTGGCATGTGGACGACAGTGGGTGATGATGACGCTTGTGGTTCGTCTTGTACTGATAATTGCTAGCGCTGATCGTCATCGCTACTGTTAGTCTTGATGTACCGAGAGTCCAATCTCAACTAACCAATCTAGCTATTCTCCATTGCCCGGTCCGTTATTACCTGCCTTGGTACGAACTCCTCGCTGCGGGTATTGATCCTTGCCGCTCACTGCTAATGCGTTTCAAAAAGAAGCGCGCCTCGGTGCCGGAGATTTTATGGAAAACGTCAGTGTCGCAAGTCTCACAACGCTATTTGAGGTAAGCGGCTATTTACCTACTCGTCCTGTTTCCCACTGACCCTCATGTGTTATTTCTCTCGACTAGGTTAGCAAGTGGGGAGGTATTATATTATACAACTTTGCCACCGTTTTCATCAAGGCCTCAGTTCTGGCATTCTACCTACGCTTCACCGTCGACAAGTCGTCTCGAGTATGCGTGTACATCATGTTGGTTACAGTAGTAGGGTACACCTTCGTCAACATTTTGGGTCCCTTTGTCTTGTACTGCCGCAGTGGATTCGAGCCGACCTGCGTACAGCTGGTCTACATCTACATTTCCGCCGCGGCTTTCAACGTGGTGACTGATGCTGCCATTCTATTGTTTCCATTTTGGCTTCTGAGGCACATGAGAATATCCATCGGGCGCAAGGTTGGAGTGGCCATGATATTGATGGCAGGTGGCTTGTAAGTACTCTCGAGGATCTAACCAGCATGAGCTGACATGATTGTTGTGATCTACATAGTGTGTTGGCGGTCAGCATACTTCGCTTGGTAACTATTGTCATATTAATCTCGGATGATGATGCTACTGGCGGATGGGGGGTCTTTGTTAAGTGGAGGTAAGATGTCTGCACCAAAACCTAGCCACCGAAGCCTTACTGGTGTTTATAGTACCATCGAGATGTGGGCAGGGCTGATTTGCGCGTGTTTACCATGTCTGAAGGCATTTTTCCATCGACTATTCCCAAACCTGGCCCTATGGGGGCTGCTTAGGAGTGAGAATAGTGGATCGAGGCAACGGATGGCCGGGGGCGTGGTTAGCCTAGTCGACAGTGTGTCGACAGTGTAGCAGAGGACTGGTATTGATGTATTGTTATAGCTAGATATAATCAGACTTGGTACAAATTCAACACTATATTTAAGTGATACTACTCTATGTATACTTGATTATTATAGTACTTTCCACTCCACCAGGACTCCAATAGCTATTTGTCTTACTAGGGCAAAGATATTCAACCCACGTAAGCTTAAACACTGATTGGGATTGCTCTTGGGGCATTTAGCATCTATTCGCACTTTATTCAGAGTATGCAAAAGGAGATTTGCTATTGCAATCACTTGAACTTTAGGTAGAGCATAGATAAAGCCCTAGCGCTGGGATATCTAGTTCTTAAAAACATCCGTGTAAAAGCAAGCTCGCCATAGGCAATCTAAGCAGTGGGCAGCACTACCTAGGCAACTAGCTCCTGTGACACTACTAAAACACTCCCTCGTCCTGCTCTAACCACTTAGTATCTAGATTGCACATTTAATATTGTTATATGTGCGATTATTCTTAGTAGAGTCAATCCCTGGACTATGACTACTATATCCTACCAGACCGCTATGCATTGGACTGCACAATGACTTCTAAAATCTTAGTCTAGGTGTCACTCCAAAATACCGCCAATGACGTACAGGGGTAAGCGCTATAAATATCATGTTCACTAGACTACGGGGTACAAGGCAGTGCTCTGTGGCATATGTAAGCCCCAATGTTCACCGAGTGTAGGTAGCTCAAGCCATTGCCGATCGCTTATCACGATACTGAACCAATTGCGTATGATAGACCAACTTTGTTAAACTATTCTGCGTCATCTTCGCAGCCGCAGCCTTTACCAAGCCCGTCGTGGCTTCATGTCCAAGCATCTCAATTCGATAACTCAATGCCAAAAAGGAGCCCCCAAGGGTCTTTCTCAACATGATTCGCTAAAAGAAGACTGAACACTATAACTTGGCTGCTGAGGTGAGCCGTGGGCGATGATCAGTTGCGAGAGGAAGCATTGTTTCGCCAAATGCCCGCCGATGAAGAGCTCGATCGCTCATCTTCTGACGTGGTGAAAGTACTTTTCATGTGGGAACGTTTTGACACTTTCTGTCTACCACATTGACCAAGTTAACATCCTCTTGAATGTCCAGCAGCGAGAGTCAATCTTGATGTTAGAAGCAACCACAAGGAGGTATCAGAGGGCTCAGAAAACTATAAAGCCGCCCAAGCTCCCCCGCCTATCTACCCATATCTCTTTCTCATTCCACTTCTATCATATCAACTTTATCAAGTCCTTACCCTTTCACGTATTGATCACAATCATGCTCAAGCTTCTCGTCATCCTTGGTGTAGCCGCACCGGCTTTACTGGTCGAGGCTGCTTTGCCAGGTCTATTCTCCAGGGATGGTCCGTCGGCACTCTGCCGCGCTCGTCTTGGCAAACGTGACATCTATCACGGAGATAAGCATGGTAAACGAATTGAGGATGCAACTGCAAGCACAGACTCTGATAACTCTTGTTGATAGGAAACACAAAGGTCGAGCTGAACCAGCATAGAATCAACTGGGGAACGACGCCGCCTTGGGACGCTCTCGACCACCTGCACGCCAAGTGCGATGGGCTCGGCTGCAACAGTCCAGTTGAAGTTCCAACGCAGATTGTGTCGGGAGACGACATCCATGATGCTACCATCACCATCTCCGTGGATGCCACTAGCCAGAACAAGGACATGATGAACAACCTCATTGAGATGGCTAAAGCTGTATCGGCTGGTCACGAGAAGAAGAAAACTTACAAGGTCAAGACGAAGCAATACCACCCCAACAAGACTGGCTGCTGCCCTCCTGTCGGCTGCTGCATCTGCGATAGTAAGTAAAGACCCCAGTCCAACTGCGCTTGCAACCGGAGCTGAATACTGTCTGTACCCGCAGGTGGCGATCCTGAGAAGGCGGATCAGTATCTCCAAACCAACCGCATATCTATTGTCATAGCCGATGATGGCCATGATCTTCACGGAAGTCTCGAGGTTCAGATGAAAGTCAGCCTCAATGTCGACGGCGACGATCAAATGTGCCAAGACCTCACGACTATTGGTTCGGCCTGTGCTGGAGCTGTTAGCGGTATCGCTGGGGGCATTTTCGGACTGATCTCCCTCGCGTGCTGATGGGATCGACCGTACTGTTACACTCTTCTCAATTTAGGGTTCACTTAGCAGACCACAACCCTTCTCTCAGGACAGGTAACAGATGATCATGGCGTTTAGTGTCAGTTGAGCAGCACCATCTCGAAAGAACTATGTATACTTAGTGGAGGAGCAAAAGGCCCCTCACTTATGTTTCCTCAAATGACACTCTGATAATTTGAATGTAGTTGTTATTCGTGAAGCCAATCGTCAATGTCTTTCCCGTTTCATCAAGATGCGGATATGCTACGCCGGCATAGACAAGCCCGTTGTCGATGGGCGGTGCTTTGAATATTTCCTTGTCTCCCGTCCACGGACCTTCAGGACAGGGAGCGGTGCGGAGGCAGACAGTGCCGCCTTTCACAGACATCAGTAGTGCATCACGCGTTAACCAGAACCTGAGACTTACCAAGATCAAGATGGACGTATATGTACGCCTCGAAGTAGGGGCTGTACACAACTTGTCCCTGACCAACGCCCCACATGACGGCCGTTTCGCAGTTGAATGTCGTGAGAACCTCATTCTTCCAGCCTTGATCCCGACCCCACCAGTACTCATACTTGCTAAGATCAAATGCCTCCGCTGCCCGTATGCGGGCCAGATACACATATAGTTTTGCAGGCCATTCGTTTTCGCTATTCGGTGGATTGCCAAATATGTAGATAAACTCGCTGTTGACATCCCGGTAGGCCGCAACGTCGCCATATTTAGCAGTGCAATCGCCGTTCCACCACCAGCCGCTTTCACCAAAGCGATGGGTTACGGTGGGTACGCCGTTGACGAGTTCGATCTGCGCGACGCCGGCGCCCTTGTAGTGCTCCGCGTCGTTCTAAGCCATGTGAGTTAAACGATGTCTTCGAATGGGGCTTAGTATTGCTTACCACGAGGTAATAGAGAGCACCGGTGCTGGTGGAAGGATCTGTCTCCACGATACTGGTGCCGCCAAAGCCGAAGGTATTGGTCTCGCCCCAAGCCTCATTGAAGGGAACCAACTGCTTCTGGTGTGGGACGGGCTCGTCGTCATTGAGGTGCAGGTCGTGTACCACAAGAGGATCATCCGTCAAGGCCGACAAAGAGTTCCTGACCATGCCATGGAAGCCCGCCGTATCCTGTGTGGCGTCGGTAACGCCGGCGTCGCACCATAAAGTGTCACCATAGACGGCGTACCAATTGCCTCCAAGCTGTCCAGTGAATCCCAAGTCTCGACGGCTGGCGCTGTTGCTGGAGGCTTGAGTTCCAAGGAACTCTACAGCAACTTCGCCGATGGGATTCTCGCCCTCGGGCTGCGTATTGTCCACTACCATTGTCGCGTTATCCCAAGTGATCCGAAGAAGGAGAGGTAAAGATGGCCCCCAAACTATTTACAGATGAGGGGGTAATTATAACCTTGCGGCTGTTGCCGAGGTTCATGTGCAAGTGTACTTGATCGACAGAGCATAAGTACTTTGTTGCGGGGAACAGGCCACAACGACGAAAGCAGAGGCGTTGGGGCAGTTGAGGCCCTGGATCATCTTGTGTTGATATCCGAAATACGGATGGCACTACTTTTACTCTTTAGTAGAATAACTGCGACGTTGATTCGCAAAGTGTACTAATAAGGTGCAGCCAATTCTACTGGCTGATTGGATCTGGCTCGGTTGCTCACAGCCATCAGTATTAAAGCCATCAAGGAGAATTTAGGCGTGGAAAGAGCGAGCCAATGCAATCTCACGTCCATTGATTCTCTGCAGAGTGTGGCTTCACTGACCTTGCTGATTGTGGCCCTCCTCGACCGACAGTTGATCCATCAAAACGCCATTTCTGTCCCTCGCAACACTTCTCACAGGAGCCTTCACCTGGATAATGATTCCCCAAAAGCAGTTATGCAAAGGAACCGAACCACCTTTCGCGACTGGCTCAACGGCGGCTTTGGGAAGTCGAATGCTCTGGTCCTTTCTGGCAGTTTCGACGCCAGCAACAGAGCCATAGTTATCTCATGAGAGAAGGAACCAAATCCTGCGGATCCAAGGACGTCGACCTCACTCTTGACCTTGTATTGGATTGTGACCTCAGCACAGCGGGCGACGGGGGGGACACGGGCATTGACGACGAGCGTGCAAAGTCCCCGCTGGACACGACGCTGCTAGCACAGCTGCTGACTCTCGAAGCCGCAGCACTAGGGACTTCGGCTTGCTGCTGATCACGTTCATTCTGACGGCTGCCGAAGAATTGCTCTCCTGGAATTAGGGGAACGTCCATGTGCTGCTTCTTTTGGCTCTCTGGCTCGGTAATAAAGTCGCTAGCTGGCGTGCCGATGGCCTCGCCTATTTTGAAGATTGTCGCTCCAATCTTTTGGCCAAATGAATTTCTCTTTGGAAAGGTATTGGCGTCTTCAACATCGTAATCCAGGTTTTGGGAAGAGCCTGAAGGTGATGGGGACTTCTGTGCTGGTGTTGGATGTAAGTGATTGCTCCCAGCAGGAGGATCTGCCGCCGTGCTGGAGACAGTTGCATTGTCGTGGTGGCTATGCAGTGAGATGTCGCTCTCGGGATGGGGAGTTTGGGTCTGCTCTGAGCTCTGGCCGACAGGGCATTGAGAGCAGTTGCAGCGGTGCGCAGACGCTTCACTGGCATGCTTTGCTAAGAGCAGATACAGAGACCCCAGCATGGCCAAGGCAGTACCTGTAACTGGGGCCCACTGGCCTCAAGATACCCCAAGTCTGTCAGTTCAGAGTGATGACGGCTTCATGGGTGGAGAGGAACCTACCGATGTTGGCCATGGATTCGGTCTGATAGTCAACTTGGGGACTGAAGAAGTTGATCTCGCCGACGATCAATATAGCAAGTCCAACGCCCCCAAACACGGGGATTGCAAGCCCTTTGAGCAAAGAGCCGATTCTATCGTTCACCTTTTTCATCAGGCCTTTGGTGGCACCGTTGGTGCCCGAAATAGGCTCGTCCAGGGCTTCGTCAGTGAGGTTCTGGCTGCCGAAACGCCTTTTCCAATTAATCTCGAGCACTTTATCCCACATCGATACCATGCACAGAATGGCGTGGATACAGCATGCCGCGGCGAGGAGGGTAGCGGCGCCAAATGTGAGCCTGGCTGGCGCGGGAATGACATATATGTTGTTCGCCGAGCCGCGTCGCATGGGCGAGTATGGCCCGTCCTCAACTGAGCAGGTCAGATTACAGGGGTTTCCTTGCATGTGCAGAAACTCAGCCGCACTTGAATAGACATACGTGCCCGAGATGCTGCAAGGAGATGGCGTGATTCGATAGAACTCGACAGTCATGCACAGCAGTCCTAGAGGTGGGATCAGTCAAAGACTCAAGGAGACGTCCCCTCGGTGCTTGGAACTCACCAATCAGCAGGAGAAAAGTCCAGAGAAAGATGGTATTTCTGCCTGGATCGTTAAAGTAAGTTTTGGACAGCATGACTGACACCGGAGCAGCGAGGATGCCGATGGAACAAAATTGAAAGGCACCAAATATGTCCATGTCAACGGCATCTAAACAAGTCAGCTCTGCTTCGGCAGGCCTTGTCATATAATGCAACGACTCACGTGGATTATGCGTGGCCGTGAGAACGATGCCGTGGATAGCAGCAACAGCTGGCAACACCAATGCCGCCGCCAAGCAAGGGTTCACAAGCCACTCTTTCCGCGCGAGAAGACAAGTGGCGATGAGCACGTAGTAGCTGTGAAATCGAGGCAAAGTACTAATTAGCGGTATGTTCGTGGTGATTGCTCTTGTATTGAAGGGAAGAGCTGAGACTTACAGAACCCTTGTGCCCGTGCCGTACTGGCCTGAGACGGGCCAAGCACAGATTACTTTCAACGGGTCGTGAGAAGCATTGCCAGCTTGTTGCCATGGTGAGAGAGTGTGGCCACTAACGGCATAGTCAGCCGCGGTGGGATAAGGGAGCGCCGGCATCTTGGTATGCTGCTTGGCATGGGTTCATATTCGAGAAAGGGTGCCAGGAGGCGCAACTATTAAAGCGGTAGGTGGGCACGTGCCAGGGCATATGCGAAAGAATTGTTCACCTTGTATTCGAGTCCGAGATCAGGCATCGGCTGTCTCCTCGTTGTCTCGACTCAGCTGACCACCAACACGGCCACAGGTGTGGTAACGTCTGGAGTTGACGGGGCGAGGGCTAGAGAATATCAGCTACTCTTTGAGCGACTGATAGGCGAGGACGGAGAACACCGACGCCTTGTCAGACCTGGCTTGCATCAAGTTGCATGTTAGGCATCAGCATTTGTACCATCCTTGACCATGACCTTGGTGTACTGCGGATGTTCTTCTAGAACGAGGCTTCCTTTGAAAGAAAGTGCGAGTTCTTGTCTTGGTCAAGTAGGACCCATTAGGCTAGAGAGTTGATTCAATTGACTATTAACCGTTGGGCGCTACAGAACTTCAAGACTTGTGCAATACTTGTGGCAAAGCCATGATGATCGTTCTTCCCCGCATCTGATACGACCCACACGCGCTGACAAAGGTCTTCTCTCTCCCTGGTCAACCATAATAAGGCCACCATCCGGAGTCAAGGACCGAGGTGGGCAATATACTCTCAGCGCATCATGGCCGGATCGCTCGATACAAGCGCGATTAGACATTGGCGGTCCATTATAACGCTGATTGTCTTTATCGCCGCCAGTGAGTGTGCCCTGAATGCTTGGAGATGGCTCACTAACACGACGCAGATATCCTTGTCTTGTTCCCTTTCAACATCCCCCTCTACGTTCCGACTCCGCTCATCAACTTCATCCTGGCGTCGCTCACGAGGCTGCGGATAATTCCCTCACAGCCCAGCAATGCCATCACTCACAGCACCAAGAGACGGTCAGCGCACTTTGTCCGCTTTGACTTCCCCGTCAACTTCGTCACTGCTCCCCTCATTGCAGACCTCTTCCTGCTGGCCATCTCGGCAATTGGCCGTCAAGAAGTCTACGATGGTACTATCGGCGCCGACAATATCCACCCTCTCGACATCATGGTCTTCTTCATCACTCTGGCTTACATCGCCATTTCCATCGATGCCTCCGGCCTCATCAGGTGGCTGGCCTTCAAGGTGTTGCAATGGGGCGGCGAGGCGGGCCACAAGCTCTTCTTCTACCTCTACACCTTCTTCTTCGTCCTGGGCAGCTTCATCGGCAACGATCCCATCATCTTGTCGGGGACGGCATTTCTCGCCTACATGACCCGCGTGTCCAAGAACATCACCAGTCCCCGCGCATGGATCCATACCCAGTTTGCCGTCGCCAACATTGCATCGGCCATCCTTGTCTCGTCCAACCCGACCAACCTCGTCCTTGCCGGGGCCTTTGAGATCAAGTTCATCGACTACACCGCCAACATGATCGTCCCGGTTGTCATCACAGCCGTGGTCCTTTTCCCTTTCCTTCTTTACGTTGTCTTTGCCGACCAAAACCTGATCCCCTCCTCGATTGAGATGCACGCCTTGCCTCAGGCGGCGAGAGACCGAGACCCCGTGAACCCTAATATTCCGTATGCTCGTCGCCAGATGGAGGAGCCAGCTGGGTCAGGCGAGGGTAGACAAGAAGTGGTTCTCTCGCTCGAGGAGATCATGAACCCCTTCCTGGACAAGAAAGGTGCAGCATTCGGCGCCGTCATCATGGCGGCCACGCTCATCACTGTCCTAGCCCTCAATGCCGCAAGCGCGGGCACGGGCGAGCATCCCGTCTTCTGGGTAACCTTGCCGGCAGCCTTTGTCATGTTTTGCTGGGACCTTGGGTTTGGGTGGTTTCATCGGCACGAGACGCGAAAGACAGCGGCAGCTTATCGAGCAGAAACTGAACGCGCTCAAGCCGAAAGATTACTTGAGGAGGCAGCCAGGACAGCCCAGCAAGATCAACCAGGGTCCCAGGTGAACGATGCGCCAACTGTGCCCAGGGCCAACGACCCCATGATCAGCTGTCACACTGCAAGAGACACGGAAACAGATCAAGGCATCCCCCTTGCACACCTGCCTGTCGAAAATCCGCCAAACGTACAATGTCCTATTCCCAAGGTGGTCCTATCTAGAACAGCCGACAACAGCCCTATCATCATATCAGGTTCCCTTCCGCAGTCACCAATCCCCGCGTCCAACCCTTCGTTGCCCAGCGAGCCCCATGTCCTGTCCTCACTGCCCGGTCCTAAACTCAACCCAGGGCATAATATATCCAGTCGTGCTTGGTCGGAGCAAGAGGACCCGCCAAACCTGGTATCGCTCTCTGCAAAGGCATACGAGTGGCTCCAAGAGACGTTTCCCACCGTAATTGCCGTCATGTCGCATCTTCCATTTGCTCTCGTTCCTTTTGCCTTTGCCATGTTTGTTCTCGTCCAAGCCCTGGTCAGCACGGGATGGGTAAACGTGTTTGGGCACGGATGGTATCACTGGTCCAAGAGAACAGGCACGGTAGGTAGTATTGGAGGAATGGGGTTTCTATCCGTCATATTATGCAACGTCAGTCTCCCTGCGCGCAGGAGATGGAATATACACTGACAAGTCTTGCTCCAATAGTTCTCAGGAACCAACATCGGCACCACCATTCTGCTGTCCCGCATTATACAGGCATGGCAAGAGATTCATAGTCAGAAAGAGACCTTCATTAGCGATCGGACGTTTTGGGCAACGGTCTACAGCATGGCTCTCGGCGTCAACTACGGGGCATTCAGCACAGCCTTCAGCGCGTCCTTGGCCGGCCTCCTCTGGCGAGACATCCTCGCCCGGAAACACATACATGTCAAGAGCCACGAGTTTGCCCGTGTGAACTTTCCTATTATCGCAATTTCAATGGCTGTCGGCTGTCTTGTTCTAGTTGGGGAGATATATATCACCAGAGACAACTCTCCTTATGATTCATGATAGAAATAATGCATTCAATAGGGCATAAGGGCCAAAGTGAATCCACAACGGGCTGCCAGATGAGTCCAGCGTCTATTAAATAAGCTCTATACTGTCTATTACATGGAAAAATAAGTGAAGTAATATGTGGTCCATCTATTCCGTACCATCGCTTTTGGGTGTTGTCGACTACTCTAGGCCCTGCAAAGCCGCCCATTCTGAGTTGGAAGGCCGTCGATCTGGTTTGCAACGTACCACCGGTCACTTCCAACGCCCTGAAGTGCGTAGAAGAGACCTGTCGGGTCGACCTCGTCCTTGATATCAAGAAGCCGCTCATACTTTGCAGTTCCGTAGAGGGACTGCTTGAAATTCGGCTCGGTTACGTCCCCTTCCGAGGCGTACGATCCACTGCCTGGGGCCACCTCCCGCCACGGCTTCATCCACTCGTTTGTCAACTTCTTGCTCTGTTGAGCAATAAAGTCCAGTGAGCTACCCTCGGGCCAGGTGATGACGGAGATTGCCCACATGGCAGCGTCGCGCCACGCGGGATTCACAGCATTATCGGGGTGAGGTCCAGGGCCGCCTGTAATTCCGAACCCGATGATGTTTCCGCCCTTGTCAGAGAGGCCCTTGAGTGCCTCAAAAGTGGCGTCGAACTTTGCTGGGTTTACAAAATTCTCCCTGGGCAGTATTAGCAGTTGATCATTGAATCCAGTATTATCGAAAGAGAAAAGAGACTTACTTGGGGAAAAGACGTCCCGATGACTTGGTAACAGCGCCGCCGACGAGTTCGCGAGGGAAGCCGGCTTTCCAGGCAGGGTAGTAACTACTATGCTCCGACTCCTTGACGTCGAACTTGATGCCGAGCCTCTCGCATGTCTTGAAGAAGGGCGCAGCGAGAACCTTCAGCTCGGCAAGGGTCAAGCCAGGTGCAAACCAAGGGACCATGGAGAAAGTCAACCTCTCGGGTCCGGTATGCCAGATGTTCCAGTATTCGTAGTTTCCGGCATCGTTCAAGGTTGGGATGAGCAGCCAGTAGGCACGGACAGCAGCCCAGAAAGCTTCATGCGAGACGGTATCACTGGTACTGAAAGAGAAGGACATGACGGCAGCCTTGATCTTGGGGAATACCTTGACCGTGTATGAAGTCACTACACCGAAGGTGCTGCCGCCACCGCCGCGTAGTGCCCAGAAAAGGTCCGTATTGTCCTCCTCGTTCGCGGTGATGAAGTGACCATCTGCAGTGACAACGTCGATGCTGAGGACCTACGCAAGAGTTGAGTTGTTAGCAACTCCCCATCGCCATATTGTGAACGAACTTCACTCACCTGATCTGCACCGAGCCCATAGAGAGGCGACAAGGGCCCATGTCCACCGCCAGCAAGATATCCGCCAGCAAAGCCAACACTTAGGCCTTCGCCGCCCACAGCACTAACACCATAGCGCTCAGCGGCCTCGTAGAGCTCAGAACCGACGACTCCAGCGCCGACCTTCAATGCCGGCCCACGGTAAGACTTGGTCCTGTACTGCTTCAAGTACTGGATGCCCTTGAAGCGTTGCGTCCAGATGGACAAGGCGCCAGCGCCGGCAGAGCGCCCGTTAAAGTCGTGACCTGTGTTCTTGATGACAAGTCGTAGATTTAGCCAGCGCGCAAAGTTGACAGCGAGCTGAATGTGGGCGACATTGCCAGCGTCGACAACATACGACGGATAACCTCCCACAGAGCACTTGCCGCTTGGGCTCTTGCTAGGCTGACACGTAAGGCCTTGGTATAAAGGCCACATCACGGAGGTCGGATCAGCGATGCTATTGAGTGCGTTAGCTATAGGGCTCGGGTGGTGTGAGGACAGGGTCATGCTGACTGGAGGGCAGAGTTGCTCCATTGATCAACGACCTCGCCGCATCGGGCTTTATCGTAAACGCCGAAATCGTCGTAGCAGGGAGCCGCAATGGGAACGGTCTTGATGACAGCACCTCCCGTGACGAGATCAAGCACACGCCACATGATGCTGCCAGGCCAGAAGGCATCGCCCGGAAACGTTTTGCATTTGGGCAGAGTATTGATGCCACGCTTTCGGCTTTGCACGGCATCGTCAAAGTAGAGAAGCGTGACATTGGTGAGCTCGAGCTCGGTGAGGTTCGTCAACACAGCATCGGTCAGCTGGATCTTCTCCTCGGGGAGGTAATCTCCCTGCACGACTTCGCTTGCTTCGTCGACATTCTTGGGGTTTGCAGCTAATGGAGAGTATCAGCTATGTAACTTATGTTTGAGTTTGTGGATTTAGGTCCGGGAACAACTGTCTGCAGGGGAAATACGTACCAGCTTTCTCGCCATCGACGACGATAGTCTGGGCTGCCACGTGGTGAGACGTGCCGAAGGCGATGAGACCGCCGAGCAAGAGATGGCGGCAGAAGTGCATTGCGGCGCCTCAAACTCAAAAAATGTGCTAAAGGGTTACACTCGGGGCGATCAACGAGAGAGCCGATCAGATCGACGCGGCAAGGAACGAGTGTGAGGGAGCTGGGACTGAACAGGGACCAGTCCAGAAATCAGTCGTATATAACTCCAGGACAGATCCGTGGCAGTCTGCTTCAAAGGAGAGACCCATCTCGCTTGAAAATTGCCTGATTCAATAGTCTCTACGACGTAGAACTCCGGGACTCACTCCTTTGCCGAGAAGACGGAGCTGTGAGGGTGAGTTGAGAGTCACCTACTCAATCGAGAAGCACGAGGTCGCCCCGACAAAGGCCCCATTCCGCGAAGCTAGCCTGTTGGTCCGCATATACCTCAACTAGGGAACCCTGGTGCAGGGAGACTACTCGGGTGCGGCACAGTAGATGCTGCCGCGCTTTACGGAATAGCTTTACGGGATAGCCAGGGGCACTGACTCGCCAGCATTTGTAATCGAAGAGTGTGCCACCCAGGACGACCCCCACCTCCATCTGGTCTAGTACTGCACTGGCACTATCTTAGTTCCAGCTCAGCAATGCTCGGAATGCTCTCTTGTAGCCGAGCTGAAACCTTGGACTCGGATTAGTGCTGATAGGGGCTGATACTTGAGCTCGCGACACGGTGTTTCCAATCTGACGGACCGGAGAGGCTGAAATCTTTGCTGCTGGATGGTCAAGCCCCTGTTTCGGTTGATGCCATTGCCGGGGGCCAAGCCAGATCCCTGCACTTGCATACACAGTCGGCCATTCCGTAACAAGTCCGGCTGACATTATCCTTTGGCGTTGCAGAAGGAGAGTGCCAGAGGGGAAATAGAATGGAACCCTGATAATTCTCCGTGCGAGAGTGCGTCGGTAGAATCCAAGGTCGCGCGAGGAGTCGGGTCTCGTCAAGCTGGGTTCCAAGGAACAGCCATGGACCCCGCCGAGTTCTACGCGGGGCAATGGTCTAGTCTGGACTATCTCATCCCGTCTTGCGAGCTGTACGCTAAATATTAAGCGTATTTCCAAGGCCCCCCTGCTGACAACTCATCCCTGCTCACATTGGCCTGCCTATCTGACCTACCTACTCTGGCATCTTATCCCGGCTTCTATAGCCTTCTGAGATTTCCTGGGGAAGCCGTTGCGACCTTGCAGGCCTCGGATCAAGGCACCTTGGCGCTCTTCTAGTTAGATCTAGTTGGACGGTTAGCTCGTTGGGGAAAGGCCCCCGGATTGGCTTCCCCTGAGGTCGTTTAGTAGTCCTGCATTAGCCAGAGCCGGACCCAGCAGCCAGCCTGTCATATGGCGCCCTGTCCGCTCTGCGCAGTCGATAGCGCGGACCGCGCGTTGAAATGGGAACAAATGCCGCAGAGACCATGGCACCAGTTCAACCGCTACCGACAGCCACCACCGCCCACGGGTATGAAAGGGGCCGGCTCCGAATCCAGAACCGTGTAGCGAACAACTTGGTAAATTAGAGTTAAGACTCGGCGGCGTCAGCTCTGACACTTTTGCGTTTTAGCAGGGACACCAGAGGAAGAATACAGGCCACTTTGTGTTGCGGATTTACTAGTGACAGCCACCACCCTCATCGACCTCGGGCTGACGCAGAGGCACATGCTTGTATATAACTTGCCATAAGACGCAGCAGGTCGTCCCACCAGCCATCCAGCAGATCGCTGTCGTCATGTCGCGGATCCAGTCCCGCTGATGCTTCTGTGGGTTTAATTCTTCAAGGTGCCCCCTTCCACTCCCTTGCCGTCTGGCAAAGGTTCTCTGCTTTGCCTAAAGGTGCTTTGCCCAAAGGTGCTTTGCCCATAGGAAAAGCTTCAATATGGTTGCCATCCATGCCGGGCCCTCGACAGGCAGCGCGGGCCTTCACGCGCGCTACATGCCAGTCTCGCAAATTCCCACCACCCCCCTGCAGCAGGGAGCTGTCGCCATCATCTTCTTCATGACCGCATTGGCATTTACCTTCTGGGCTGTTCGCATGTACTCCAGATTCACTACCAAGCAGCTGGGAATCGGTATGCACCCTTTGAGCATCAATGGCACAATTGCACTTGGCTAACTGGTCCAGACGATTGGCTTACTACCGCCGCTATGGTGCAGAACCCCCAGCACCGCTGCCTTGTCAAATCCAGAGGCTGACTGATGTTGTGTCCTTTCTTTAGATGCTCTCGCTTGGACTTGTGGTGCCAAATTATTATTGTAAGTCCTCTCTCCTTCAGTGAATCATTCGGTCCCATGTTTAACAGGCCCAGTCTTCAAGTATGAATACATAGGCTTTCGGACGAGCGACCTTCCCGCCACGTACGATGTCGAACCCGTCCTGTTCTGGAATTGGATTATGCAAGTCCTCTACAATCCCATCTTGGCCCTGATCAAGTCGTCGGTCCTCGTCTTCTTGCTTCGCCTGGGAGGCCATCGTCGCAGCATCCGATGGAGCATCTACGCTCTAAACGCATTCAACATTGCCATGATGATCGCCATCTTCCTGACCGTCATCTTTCAAACCATTCCCATCAACGCATATTGGGACCTTTCCATCAAGAAGCAGCGCCAGATTGACGGGCCATTGTTTACCATCTCAACGGCCATCATGACCATCGTCACGGATTTTCTCGTCCTTCTCATTCCGTTCTGGGTCTTTCTCGGCCTCAAAATGCGCCTCGCTGCTAAGATAGGACTGATCGTTGTCTTTCTTACGGGTGGAGTGTAAGTCTTGCCCGAGCGTCTCGTCCCTCGATTACCTCTCCTAACTTAGCACCCTCCTAGAGTGACAATTGTCGCCATCATCCGCGTCCACGAGCTGCGCAAAAAGTTCTACCATCTCAACCCCAACTACGACTCGAGACACTCGCTTGGAGACACCTTGAGCAGTGTAGAAGTCAACTTGGCCATCATCGCCTGCTGCGGACCAGCCTTGCGCCCGCTGTTTCGCAGAATGTTCCCTGGCTTGTTCTCCAACAAGAGTAGCAATGATGCCGGGAACTACAACACACCTAGTGCCTATGGAAACAACACTGGCCTTAGGCATACGACTGGAAACGGAACCTTCCCCTTGAAGGATATGCACATGGGCAAGACACATACCGAGATACGTGGCCATTCACCCAATGGCAGCGAAGAAGAAATTATGACCTACAATGGAATTATCCGAACCACAGCCGTAAGTCACTCCTGGCATGACGATTAACCACCTGCTTACGACTTCCTAGGTGGACATTAAATATGATCAGGCAACTTTATCTGATAGGGAGTCTGGCCGAACATTTTCTGAACCTAATTGAGTTCTGCGTCGCATTCTTTACGAGACGCCTATATCACAAAGCGAGCTGCGCTTGCTTGAGTACACTGTACCTACTATACTGAAGCGATTTAGGAAATGCAAAGTACGCAGGGGCGGCTATTAATGACAAGCACTTTTATGATACCAATACAAAAGAGGCAGCATCCACGTGTGCAAGGTAGATTTAATTCATAATGTCTGATCTATTTGAATATCTTATATCTCCGCCTAGTAGCACGTTGTAGCAGATCCATGCAGACAAGATTCAACTCAGTAAATTAATAAGCGTGGGCACATACTCTGGACTATGCTCGCAGTCATGATAATTGGAGATGTCGTAAAGGGATGAATAAATACCGATGAGAGTGGGACACTGAGCTGCTCCTTTGCCTCGTTGATAACTGCTAGTGAATCTGTATTTCAGGTTAATTCGAAGGGCGCCGTCAAGCAAGCCCTTAAGGGAAGGCTCAGCGGCGCTGCAGCAATTCCTTTATCTTTTTAAACCTTAATGTAGAAAGAGTTTTGTAGAGTACGCACTGCTCTCAGCAGGGCAACAGCTGAAACATTAAGGCCTTTGATGAATATCCCGCGTTTAGGGTAAATGACGTAGTCGGAGACCGCAACTCAGGCTGTTCGCAACGACAATGCGCTTCTAGATATCTAATGCTACGCCATAGGTAAGTACGAGGTTAGACATTAGTTATCATTTCTCGGAACCGGTAAAGGAAAAGGTGAGTATCTAGTATCCACGTGTAGGCGCCGTACGCCATGGGACTTGGCACAAACTCAGGGAGGACATTGAGCACGGCACTCATAGAGTTGAATTCACTCATGGTCATATTCTTGCCCAATTCAATCGACATGACCTGGCATCCTCTAGAGAGTTTATAGAGGTAATCAATACATACGCAACCTCGTGAACCCACCAATAGCTTATTGCAGGCTAGGTAGCTCCCATTGGCCACGACAGTCCTCTTGCCGCCGAACCTACCGCCCCCGAGGAGACTATCTAATAAAAAGCCAACCAGAAGAGCACTGGATGCCGGCTCTACATTTGATGGCATGCTAAATTTGTTGCCTTGTGCCTTTCGTCTATTTGATTTCTCTTCGGTTATTTTCTTATGTTTCCCTTCGCAATCAGAGGTAGAAGCTTAAAACATACTAGCGCCAAGGAGCGGGACGAGCCGCTCGGCCCTAATCTAATTCTTTTTTCATCACTCCGAGTCCCGTCTATCTTTAATGTCCGGCCATTGAGATTTTGGTAATCTTGTCCTGCCAATGTTGGACGGGGAACACGACCTTGACTCCGCCGGCCTCGAGTCTTTCCTGCCCGTCATTGTGTGCAATAAACGTCCCGGGCTCTTTGATTCCCACGTAGACAGTCTTGATGGCGCCCTTGAGTCTCAGGATCCTGGTAGCGCAAGTCATGTTGCCGCTGAGTCTCTCGTTGCACGGCTCCATGGTGGTGTACAGCACGGTGTTGGTGGGGAGGACCTCATGGATGCGCTCCTCCGGGATATTGTGCTCATCGGCGATCTTGATGAAGCAGCACTGCTCAGCGTGCGTGGTCCCAGGGTCTCCCTTGTAATCTCGCGGGTATTCCAGAGAGTATCCTGTGGACAGGACCTTGCCCTTATCGGCGTCGACAAGTACGGCTCCGACGCAAAATTTATTGCCTGCTGGTGGCGAATTCTGCGCCTGAACCAGGGCGAAGTCCATGAAGGCCTCGTGATCTCCTACGGCGAAGGATGGCAGCGAAGCCATGGTGAATGGGCTGTCTGAAATGATGCCGGTGCGCGGGCAAAACTCTCTGTGGTCCAACTAAAGCTGGCACTGCTGGGTAGTGGTCAGAGATGTTATTGAAGTCTGGCGTGCGCCATTTCTCGGGGTGAAGGCCGTTTTTATCACTAACGAGTTTGGGCGGAACGGGCGGCTGAGGTTGCAACCTGATTGGTGGCGCTGTGGGTGTTAGGGAGAGCTGACAGCCTGATTTGTGCCTTGATCGCGGGGTATTAGGCATCACAAGCTGTCTCCTTGCCCTTGGACATGTCCGGACCATCGTGCAAACATAATCTGGGATCAGCTGCGAGAGACAGCCGTCGAGATTGGCGTCACGCACTAGCAAGTTTTGCAGGCGATAATGGTGAGAGCTCACCTTCTTAGCTCTCTAGCATGGACCCTAGGTATCTTGATGTCTATCTATCCTAGCGCTGACTATGCCAGTTCTTTCGAAAGCAGAGGCACGCACACTCAGACCAACCTTCAGGTCGCTCCTCGAGCAGTCCCGGCTCGAACAAGAGTTCGAGGAGCCCGTTCTCGCTTTCTAGAACGGTTTCTAGAATCATCCCCAGGGCGTCCACCAACTCGGTCGGCCCTGCGGATGATCACACGGGCCCGCTCGGGCTGACACTCCTATACTCCCCATCAGAGCCACATATTGACTTCATCTTCGTCCACGGTCTGGGCGGCAATTCGAGGAAAACATGGAGCAAGTCGTCTCTTCCCTCCCAATTCTGGCCGCAGGACTGGCTGCCCAAGGACCCTGCATTCCAGAACGTTCGCATCCACACCTACGGATATGATACGAACTACTTGAAGGGTAAGGAGGACTGCTTGAACGTACATCACATCGGCAAGTCCTTTCTAGGCGCCATCAGCACGTCACCATGCCTTATTGACTCTGGCACATCTATCGTTGTCATTGGGCATAGCATGGGAGGCCTTGTGATGAAGAAAGCGTACATTCTAGCAAAGCAAGATGCAGTGCACAAGGCTCTGGCTGGACGATTCGCTGCATTCTATTTCCTCGCCACACCGCATCGAGGTGCCGACTCGGCCAAGATGTTGAAGAACCTCCTGAGGGTTGCCTACGACCGGGCTTACGTGGGTGATTTGGAACGAAACTCTGGGGCCGTCCAGGTGATCAATGACGAGTTTCGGCACTTTTCTGCAGGTCTGGAGCTTTGGTCGTTCTACGAGACGCAGAATATGAAAATGTTCAGTTCACCCATCGTTGACCCTGAATCGGCTGTTCTGGGGTACCGTGAAGAGAAGCAGATGCCTATGACTGCTGACCACCGCTCGATTTGCAAGTTTGATACACCTCTCGATGCCAACTACACCCTCCTACGAAACGCACTTGCTTCTACAGTGAGCAACACCACCACCGCAGTTTCAGAGCTGAAGCTGAAGGAAAAGCGGGACAGGATCAAGGACCTCAAGAAGTACTTGGAAGTTTCTGAAGTCTTGGACGACGATCTTGCAAATGTCTGTGAAGCTCGAATACACGGGTCGTGCGAGTGGATTTCGGCCAAAGCCAGTTACATCAGATGGAGAGATGGGGAATCTGGAAATGACAGAGGGCTGTGGGTTAAGGGCAAGCCAGCAACTGGAAAATCCGTCCTCGCGGGCTATGTTATCGAGAACTTGAAGGAGTCCGGCCAGGCCTGCAGCTACTTCTTCTTCAAACACGCAGACAAGCTGAAGTCTAGTCTTGATCGTTGCCTCCGATCTCTGGCCTTTCAGATGGCTAGCTCAAACACCGACGTCGTCGACGCCATCCTGGAGATGCAGGCGGATGATATTCGCCTGGACCGCGTCAACGAACGCACCCTCTGGAGAGTACTGTTCCTGTCTGGCATTTTTCGGACCACAATGACTCGGCATTACTGGGTCATCGATGCTGTCGACGAGTGCTCTAGCTCCCTGGCCCTGTTCGGCGCTATTCTATCGGACATGAACGAATCCTTGCCACTGAGAATCTTGGTCACAAGTCGGAATACGGTGGATCTAGATCAATGTTTCTCGGGCATTCAATCCAACATGTTGCAGACATTTGTAATATCGACAGCAGACACACAGCCAGATCTCAGGCTCTTGGTCGAGAGGAAGTCCCAAGCCTTGGGTGTCGTTCGACTGGAGGACTGGGCACTCTTGGCCGAGAAGATTCTAGCCAAATCTAAAGGTTCTTTCTTGTGGACAATTATGGTTCTCAAAGAGCTCTCGCAATGCCACAGCAAGAAGGAAATCGACCGGGTCCTTGAAGAAGTGCCGAGAGGCATGGAGTCACTGTACAAGCGGACCTTGGACACAATGGCGCAGGCAGCACGAGGAAAGGAGCTCGCAAAAGCTATCCTTATATGGACAGTATGTGCGCTTCGGCCAGTTACAACTAGCGAGCTGAATGGTGCTCTGAGCGTGGACATGCAAGACTCATTTCTGAGATTGGAGGAGAGTATCGCCACGCTGTGCGGTGAGTTGGTGGTCGTGGACAAGCACGGGAGGGTTCAGATGGTGCACGAAACTGCCAGAGAATTTCTCTTGAGTAATCTGTCCAACTCCGAGTTTTCCATTGATAAAACTAAAGCGCACACACGGATGGCTCAGGTGTGTCTCACTTACCTTGCCGGGGAGGAAATGAAGCCTCCGAGGGGAAACCGGCGTCGTTCATCGGCAAACCTGCTGACGACAAGGCTGGATTTTGCCGTCTATGCATGCACTGCATACTCATATCATCTTTCCATGGCGGATCCTCGGGCGCAAGAGGTATTCAAGCTTCTCGAGCAGTTCTTAAAGTCTAACGTTCTCACCTGGATCGAAACGATTGCTGAATCACGAGATCTCACTCAGCTCATCCGCGCCTCAAAACATTTCAAACCCTACGTCAATGCGTGTGACGCTGAATGTTCAACCCTAGACCATCGGATACAAGCTTTACGGCAGTGGGCCGCGGATCTTGCTCGGATTCCCGCCATGTTCTCGACCGCGCTCGCAATATCCCCATCAGCTATATACTCGTTGATACCTCCATTTTGTCCCACCGACTCTATGATACACGGCACCAGCGGCCTCGGCCGGAAACTCGAGGTGCTCGGAGCTGGAAAGAAGCAATGGGACGACAGGCTGATTTGCATTGATTTTCGTCAGGGCCGGCCAAGTGCGTTGTGCTATGGAGATGAGTTCCTAGCCGTCGGTCTCACTTCAGGAACTGTCGCATTGTACTACGCAACATCCTACCAAGAGTACAAGGTATTGCATCACGGTGAATCAGTCAGGTTTATTGCTTTCAAGAGCAAAGCCAACCTCGTCTCAACTTGCGGTATGAAGATGGTCAAGATCTGGGACATCAGGAGTGGACAAGTCGTGCGCACTCTCTCGAGCCCTTCACGCCCACTCGATATGGCCTTTTATGGGGAGAAGCTTTTGATAGCAAGCGACAAGAGCTACGTGGCGACTTGGGATTTAGGAGAGGATGCCCGGCCTGAACCAGCGCAGAGGCCGTGGAGCGATACCCCTGAGACGAGCCCCTCGCCTCCGCGACGAGCCCCTTGCGCGCTCACCCTCTCCACCAGCCACGGGATGCTTGCTGTCGCATACAGCTGCCAGCCTATAATTCTGTGGGACATGGAAGAGGACGTCTACGCTGGTAGCTGTAGTAAGAAACTCTCCAGCGGAGAAAGCAGCACGCACGTTGTCGTCGTGGCCCTTGCTTTCAACCCAAATCCAAACACTGGCCTGCTCGCTGTCGCATACCTCGATGGTGATCTTGCCCTCCTCAATCCCTTCGCTGATAAGCAGCTGGAATGTTTTCGTGCCAACTGCCAAACCCTCGCCGCAAGCCCCAATGGCCGCCTCCTTGCAGCAGGTGGTGCGGGTGGGATAATCCACGTCTACGAGTTCGACACGTTCAAGCTCCTGTATCGGGTCAGGTCGTCCAGTTCATTCATCAAACAACTCAGCTTCGCTAGAGATAGTTTGCTTCTTGCCGACATCCGAGGTGCCCAGTGCAGTGTCTGGGAGCCTGAAGCCCTGTTGCGGGACTCCCTGAACGATGACAGCAGGGCCACCTTGACTTCCGTGGTGGAGACGGTTTCCCTGGACACCAAAGCAAAGATCACTGCCATGGCAGTTCATTCTACGTCCGAGGTTATTTTCTGCGGGAAGGACGACGGATCAATAGGACTGTACAGCCGCAAGACTGCAACGTTTCTCAGGACTCTCTGCAGTCACAAGTGTCCAGTCCGCCTCTTGGCGTGGTGTCAACAGAGGAACGCCCTCCTTAGCATCGATGCTTCAAGTGGAATTTTCCTACACGGAATCCAGAAGTCAGAAGACAAGGGTTGGCTCGGGGATGTGACGTTGTACTTCAAGTCTCGACTCAACTCCGAGAAGGCAATCGTCGACGTGCTGGTAGGAGAGATGGCGGCCAAATTTGTAATATCGACTCGAGAGTCTGATCACCTGTTCGACCTGGACAACGGTAAGTGCGAAAGAGAGCGGACGTGGTCACAAAATCCAGGCGTCCGCAAATGGCTCCCCTACCCAGAGTCCTCTCTGCACCTGGTCTGTATCGACGGCATCAAATTCCGCGTCTACGACTGGGCAAACTGGGCTGAAGTTGCGTCGTTTAATTTATCACTGGATAACGACACAGTACAGCTCCAAAACGCCATGATCTATTCCCTTGGCCAAAAACACAGAATCATTCTCGATTTATCGCATCGTAACGGCTCTGCCAACACCACAAGTATTGCAGTATTCGACACCGACTGCCTTGCGCTGGGTAAAAACACTGGCAACTCCATGCTAGAGAAACCATTAGATGTTGAGGCGGCATTGGGTTTATCTGACGCTGGTAAAGACAGGGAGAACATGATCACAATACCGGGTCCAGTCACTCTACTTGGTTCCCAGAGTACAACCTTCTCATCAACTATCGCCTATGTCATCGGACTCAGCGAGTCCGGGAAGCTCGTTTTCCTGAACCGCTCTTCCTGGGTGTGCTCCGTTGATCTGAGGGAGGGCGGGATAGAGTTCGAGGCCTTTCGGCACTTCTTCGTCCCGTATGATTGGTTTGCTGGAAAAAGGGATATTGTCTGTGGTTTGGTACAGAGAGATATAATCTTAACTCGCGGGGGCGACCTCGCGGTTATTCGGGGTGGCCTTGAGCATGCTGAGAGTTGTGTATTAAGTGAGGGATGATTTTATTAGCAAGAATAGAACTTGGAGGCATTAACTATAGAACATATGTCCAGAATAAGAAGCGATAGAAACAGTAATTATAGTAGTAGTTTCTACAGAATAAATTATAAATAAATAGCTTACTAAATGTTTTAATTTAAGAAAGAAATACTACTTAGAAGAATAGAATAAAGTTTTTAATATGATTTTTAGCCTTATAACAATATTTATATTTAAATTTTCTTGCTTAATTTAAAACAAGCATCGGGACATAATACCATATCTTTATCTAGTCATTATAA
>JABCKW010000104.1:0-52082 GCA_014824385.1 Fusarium cyanostomum | reverse complement strand
ATAGAAAACACATCTAGGAACTCCTATATATATATGTCTTACATAAGATACTTAAACTAACATATAGCACGTGTACCCCACTAATTTCCCGTTGTAACTAGCCACGTCGACATAGACATCCCACAATCGGGGGTTAGCATTAGCTCTTTGCAGCAGGAGAGTCCAGTTTATAGCAGCCCAGAAGCGACATCGTTTGGTAGGCAAGAGACATGAACAAGGATTTCTCAAGGTCGGCCGCTTTAAACTCCTAAAACAGCCACAGAAACACGGGTGCCGTGACGTTCTGCCCTTCTGTTGACGTCTGTTCTTCGTTGTCCTGCTCATCACTCCAGCCCTGCGGATAGCCACGTGGAAACTTGATCAGGATATGAGGATGGTGTGAATACTTAAATAATGTGTAGGCCAATTTAATCCTAAACTTAGAGTGTCTTTCGTTCTAAGAACTAGGTAATGCTCATGTCTCGGCACCTGGTAGGTAGGCATCTCCCCCCTGCGGATGGTCGCAGCTCCGAAGGACTCTATTTTAGTCTCTTTATTATTATCTACATGGGCACGTATCAAGGCGACATAGTAAGTTAATTAGACTCGAAGACCTGTCTTAGCTACGAAGTTTGTTTAATACTTTCTCTGGCACTTTAAAATACAAGGTGATTTATCAAGAATTACTGCATATAAGGGGCATGAATACATAGGAAGATTGGAAAACATCCTTTGGCACTGAAGATAAAACAGAGTAAACATACTTTTAGTTTTCACCGGAGATAAAGGCGAATCAACAAAATAACGAGTCTACAACTTCCTCCTATCTAAGACCCATATTTTTCCAAGTCCAAAATTGATTTCAACGTCATAATCAACCAGCATCCATGGTGGTCTCGGTAGAAGATAGCGTCACCACTTCATCCATACCACTGGAGGTGTGCAAGTACTTGGGAAACTAGTGCAGGAGGTTGTGTTTAAGATGGCACCTCATGCTTCTGCCGGTTTAATCGCCTGTGGCATGAGTTCGGGTTGTTGGTCCCAAGCATCGACTACTTTGTGCCAAACAATGTAGATTAACCCTTACACACTTTCTCTTGGGACCCGAAGTCCAACTGGTCCCACTACTTTGCAACCTCCCCTTTGAAGGCCACGACCTAAAATATCCATACAAGAACTGCTTCGCATTCATCGGCCACAGCGACATGCAAGATATATCAAGAAGTTGAGTACGTACGTGAGATCTGCAGACTACGTAATCAAGACCGGAGACTCGGAGTTGCCGAGAGATGTACCGACATTGACCCGCTGGGGGGTGGGGAGAGTTTCGAGTGCGTGCCAAGCTACAGGATGTACATGCCGTGCGTGGATGACGGTTACACGGCATAGCTAGAGCCTGGAGCTCATGATCATAGTCTGTGTTACCTCAACTTACTTGCAATAAATACTTGGGCCAGAAATCAATGATTGTTAGCAAGCCTAGTTTCTTAGCCTTTACTCATCGTTGAGTCCTGAACGCCCGCTGCTTAGGGCTTGCAAGCCGATAGCGACGGTGGTCCCGCGTGTGTGAAAGAGACGGCAACCTATTAGCTCAACCCCGTTCTTTCTCGCGGACCCTTGTTTGCAAGGCCATGCGTGTCCACTCAACCACACCAAACTGACGATTCCCTGAATCGGCGAGCCCGTCGTTGTTCCCGAAGAGAAGCCGAGTGCGGGTGCTGAATCATTCCTGTGCGGGGTATCCATACCGGGTTTCTATTGGCCTCCTTAGTTGTCGGGGGTTCAACTTGCCTCTTTCGGATACCTCAAGTTGGACTTGCTATTTGTTCCCCCGCATCATTGCTTGTTGATGCTTGTTGATGCTTGTTGATGCTTGCTGATGCTTGTTGAATCGGGGATTCTTCGGAACCGGCTTTGAAGTCCAGGGTAGCATGACGGAACCTGTTGATGTGGCTCTAACACCCATCACGGCACTAAACTACCGCATTACCTGCTTAGTCCCGGCTTCTATCCATGTTCCCCGGAACCCTGCCAACAATTTGCTAGTGTCGTAGCCTCCTTCGTCAGGGGCTAGGGAAACTCATCTTCTGGGGAGTGTTGCACCAATGTTGGAGCAAGCCTTGGAAGAGACTGATCCATGTGGCTCTGCCATGTGATGATTCATTCATCCTTGTGGGTAGAGATGGGCTCTCCTCCTCAACGTTCGCTACACTTTGAGTCGGCGATGAGCGAAGCATGGTGCATGTTGCTCCGTCACTGCTTATCGCTTCAACACGCTAGCAAGGGACCGTCGCCGTCGCTTCCAGCTCTTGGGTTCCCGGCATGGAAAGCAGGCCCTACTAACGATAACAGGCAAAGACCGCGGGACTCTTGCGGGCGATTGAGTCGTCTTCCACCATTCCCCGGAATCCTGATAGTTCAAAGCTCCACCAGGCCCCGTGGGGAAAGGTCCAAGCTCTAGCTTCGGCAATGCCAGCTGCTTCTCCGCTCCTCGGACACAAACTTTTCCTCGTCCACCACCTGCCCAGCGGGTAAACTGTTGCGTCTACGGATCTAGATCATTGAAGTCTGAGGCCCATCCATACAAGGTTCGCGAACCGTTATCCGTCTAGACCATTGAACCACTGTTCGCCATGGCTTCCTCCGTCGACTCAAAAGATGCCTCCAGCGTAGACACCACGGCTCAGGAGCATGGCTCTCCCAAGAACAACACTGCCCGCCCGTCCAAGCAACAAGTACGCCATCGCGCTTCTGTCGCTTGTGCTTCATGTCGCGACCGAAGAATCCGATGCGTCGTGCCCAAGAGCCAGACCACATGCACGGCATGTCAGAGATCGGGGGCCGAATGCATCATCAAGAATGATGATGAACGAAGACGGTACGATCTCGTTCACTTGGCCTGTGATATTACTTGGGTCGCAATCGCTAACTCCGTCTCTTCACAGGCCCATCTCCAAGGCATACATGTCCTCGCTATCAGACCGAATCTCCATGCTGGAAGGCATGCTATTAGAAAAAGGCGTTGTGCCGCCAGCTGCTGCCCATCCTCCCAAGACAAGGCACGAAGGGCCGGGTAAGCCGCAGGACGACACAATTACAGTATCCAGCTATCCAAACCCACCACCAAAGTCCGACAGAGTGTCTCCAACATGCGATGTCCCCTCTCCGCCAGACTCTCGCAATGACGACTATACACTGCTCGAGAGTGAACATGGCGATGGCAATCTATCAGGCAGCCAGCTACTACAACCCCTTGCTAAGGATGAGTCGCCATTCCGCATGCTCGACCCAAAACAGGAAGATATTGTCCACCGACTCCTTTCCACAAACGGCAACCTTTCGTTCGATCAGATCTCGGGAAGGCTGCGATTCTTCGGTCCCACAGCCAACAGCCACGTTTATGCCGAGTCTTCAGATCAACTTTACACCCGTGAGCCTCCAGAACAAGTTCGTCGAGCGGAAAGAATCATTCGGTCTCTGAATTCTGATACACACAACTACCTCATGGACGGCTTCTTTCAGTACTACAATTCAGCCATCCAGATCATCGACCGAGAAGCTTTCGAGGCCGATCGTGAATCCCAATCTCCAAAGTTCTACTCACACTTCCTCCACATCGCCGTATTGGCCATGGGCTACCGTGCGGCCGACATGAATAGAGACGACATGCGCAAGATTACTTTGACCCCGAGAGAAAGCACACTTCACCGAGAAGCCAAGTACATGCTCGACATTGAACTTGAGCGTCCTGGTGGTATCCCGAGTGTTCAGGCTCTGCTGCTCCTTGGTGATCTCGAGTGTGGTGTCGGCAGGGATAACACTGGTTGGATGTATTCGGGTGAGTTGTTAAACAGACTCAATATCGCTCTGAAAGTGCCGAATTGACCTCGTCCAGGAATGGCCAACCGCCTTGCCTTTGACATTGGCCTGCATCTCGACTGCAGGAACAACATGTCTGAACAGGACACCAAAATCCGAAATATGGTGATGCAAGCCTGCGTTATCTACGACAGATATTGGGGTCTCTTCCTGGGTAGACCCCTGGCCATCAAGAGCCAAGACGTCGACCTTCTATCCAGTCGCTTTTCTCTGCTTGCATCCATCGGCTTCGATCTGCCCAAGCAAGATCTGACCACGGAGATTTACGAACAGCTCATTGAGCTGATGGAATTGGCGGGGCGAATCGTGGAGATGAGAGACCGAACGGGCTCTAGCAGCACCTCGGATCAAAGCAACGTGTTTGCCGCAAGCGAAGCCGAGGACAACCGGTACTTGCAAGTCATCAATCTAGACAGACAACTCCAAAACTGGTACAGGCGACTGCCTGACCGTCTGGCATGGAAGCCCAGCAATATCAAGACGGGCCCTTACAGCTTCTTCCTCCTGCACCAGCAGTACCACGTCACGATGATTCTGCTTCATCGACCGTGGGCCAAGTATGGCTCCATTACGGGTGATGGTGCCAGCACGGGATCTCATTCCAGCCCGGACGGCGATCGGATGGCCAACGCCGACAACATGGGGCATCATCTGGGATCTATGGTGGCTGATCACTCCCCGGATATGGGAGATCCTCAAAGAGTCGTCCACGATAGCCGGACATCGTTGTCTCGCAGCATCTGCACCCAACAGGCCATCCGCGTCGCCCGAATTTTCTGGCAGCACCGCCAACGGTTCGATGGACGCAAGATCTTTGTGACAGGCATCCAACATGCTGGAACTGCAGTCATAGCATTGATAGCCGCCCTGGCATACCAGCGTAATGAGTCAGATCGTCGAACTTATATCGGCTATCTCGAGATTCTCTCCGACGCTGTCGGTGACATGAGCCACACCTACCATCCTGCCAGCAGGATGGACGATCTCCTCAAAGCTGTACTGGAGCAGATCAAGAGCAGCATGGGGGAGCCGCCTCGCCCTCGTAGCGGTAGCACGAGTCACCACGGCATGAATGGAATTGCCGGCAGCGCGAGAAGTGGTTTCTCCTTAACTAGCGATTCATCCGCCTCAATGATCCCTTTGAGACGAGAGGCCACCGAGTCGGAATTTGTTCAGCCATTTAAGAAAAGCCGACCCTCGGGGGACAGACAAGCTTCAGATTTTACTCGCCCACGGCAGCCATTCTTTGCGAATCCAGCTCAGCCAGCACCGCCTAATTCCACTAAGGGACAGAATTTATCCTATAATACCAGTCAGCAGAATCAGTCGCAGCTCGACTCACTGCTGCTCTCCATGGGGATGAATGGTCCACCAGGACAGCTCGGTCTAGACTTTGTAGGTGGTGCTGCCATCATTGATGTAGACCATAACGAAGATACTTCAGGGGGCGTCATGGCAAGAACGGGCAGCATGGCTCTCGCCATTCCCTCGTCAGACACTTGGAACTTCGACAACATGCAAGATCCTCTCGGGTCGAGCTCCTTCGATGGTGCTATTGACTGGACGTCAGGGACAGCAGGACTAAGTGCCAGCTCTGTTTTGAGCCAAAGTGCGGCCATCTCGACTGGCATTATGTCTGGGGCACCTACCTTTGGCCCAACAAAAGGAGAAGGCGACGAAAATTCGAGAAACAACGAGAAGAACATGAATGGGGCTGAGTCAACGAAGCTCTCTGACATGGAAGCGAGTTGGATGGATGGGGGCATGGGACCGATGAGTCCTGGAAGCTTGAGTGGATTGGTACAGAATGCAAGCAAAACATCGCGATGTGAGAATGACAGCAACGGAGGTCAAAGAAATCACGCTTTGGACTTTTTAAGTTTCCCATAGTTTCCTATATGTTGGAGGATTTTGTGTCAATACCCTTCTCTTGCATGGAGTTTAAAGGTAGTTCATCATTATTTGGGTACTTGGGACGGATGATGTCATGGAGTTATATATCTTTGGTACCCTTCAATATTCAAGTGTCTCAGAGACACCAATATCGTTTGATTCTATAAGTCGGTTGGCATGTTGGACTATGATCAAACAAAACCAGACCTCTTAGTTGAAACCCGCCCTTCAGAAAATTAAGTAGTTCCAAGGCAAGCCCAACCAGGGCTTAAAATAAGAGCTTGTAATGTTCTCTCGATTCAGTATGTTTAGGCCATAAATCAAGTTGTATTTCAGATGCCACACACAAAGGCCAGTTCCGCTCTTCGGCCCCGTGCGCGGTGTTACTTCAAACTGGTGGCTCACTAATTTTCCGCCTGGTATCGTCTCTATGATGTGTTACATCGGGAGTGATGCCTCAGAACTGTGCGTAAGTTGAGTTGAATTTCTCCATTGGTCTGCTTTGGCACATCTCTGGATAATGTGTACACAGCAAGAAACAGATAAACGTAGCTAGACGGAGCGTTTTCTGCCAACATTTCCGTCCGAAACCAAGGCACATGTTAGTTAGAGGTGAAGCCGCCATCACAGACCATACTAGCACCCTGCATAAAGCTATTCATAGGCGAAGCCATCAGGACAAGACCATCAGCCACCTCCTCCATCGTAGCCAGCCGTCCCAGTGGAGTTCTGGCCAGATCAGCCGCAAGAGGCGAGTTGGGGTCTTGATCCATGAGCCTTTTGAGCAAAGGTGTCTCGACGTATCCTGGGCAAATGGCGTTGATACGAATACCAGCGCCTCCGTATGAGTTGGCGTCAGCTTTGGTCAAACCAATAATTCCTGTGAGAGGTCAGTTACTGCAGATGTGACGCTTTGGGTGGGGTCCTTTTCAGTTCCTACCATGCTTTGCAGTTGTATAAGCCGTGTGAGAATGGCGGTTGCTGGGCGCAACGAGACCAAACATGCTCGCGACATTGATGATCCTCCCACGGCCGTCTCTCGGTCCAAGGTCCCTATGAGATGCTTAGCGTCATCATCACTCATGTCCTTGATGTCCGTGGCCATACTCTTGGTTAACCATCACTGCCAGCTCTTCCTTCTGGCATCGATAGACGCCCTGCAGATTCACGTCAAGGACCCTCAGCCATTCTTCATCATCCAGCTCGTGGGTCTGTCGGCCGCTACCATGAATGCCTGCATTATTAACAGCAACATCTAGCCGGCCAAACTGGGTCATGGTCTTCGCGATGCCTTCCTTAACCTGAGCCGCATCCCGAACATCGAGGTGCAGCGACAAGATTTCCACGTGGGGAAACTGCTCCTTGAGCGCAGCGTTGGACGTCTGCAAAGCCTCCTGGTTAATATCGGCCAGAGCCAACTTGGTGATGCCATGCTTGGCAAAGGCGAGCGCGGTGTGCTGTCCGATACCTGGGGCGACGCGGTCAGTACTACGTGGGCGGGGCGACATCGACCAGCAAATAGCGGGATTTACCGGAGGCGGCGCCGGTGATGAAGGCGGATCCACGGAGAAGGCTGGTCATTCTCGAGAGCGGTTCGTGCTGTAGCTGTTTGCAGTAGACGAGACTGATGGATGGATGGCCCGCAGAACAGGAGGACAGCTGTCTGCATGCAAGGCTTGCTCTTGACCCTCAACCAACACAACAGGACACGGGCCGCGGAAAATACCGCCCCATGCCCCGTTCTCGAACGCGCCCGGATGATGTTGATGGCTCCACCAGATCTGGCGGGGTCCTCGTTAGATTGAAGCTATCAAGCTGGGATCGCTTGCGGCAAGGGTCCACTCGTCACGACATCTGTTGAGCCTCAGAGTCCCTGCGTCTGGATGGTCGGAGACGATATATATAGGGCGAGCAGGATAACCCGGTCCGAAACCATGTTTGGCGAAGCGGGGTAAGGAATGATGACGACACTCGAGGAGACGAGCCGCGACGATTAGGCAAGAGGCCTAGCAGGCGTTTGGCATTATCCCATTTCCAGGTTGCAGCATTTAATAATAGCTGGGACCCGAATCATCCTGGATTGTCGCGAGCGGCGGTCGGTGAAAATCGAAAATGGACTGTGAATTGATTCACTGCGAGGCGACGGCTTGTAGTCGGATTGAGACGTCGCTGATGGGCAGACACTGTCGGAAGAACATAGACCCGCAAGACGTCGATGCGAATGCCTTTCAGCGTGAAAGGTCGGAGAAGAATCAAACGATGCTGAAGCAAAGGTGAAGAAAAAGAGGGGTCTCGCGCATTCCGAGGTTCCGACGGCGAGGAGAAATGAAACAAGCTGCCCTGCCCGTAGTAAGCGAACAGACCAAACATACCCTCGGAAGGCTCCGATCATACGAGCATCGGCGGGGCATTGGTGTGATGATGTAAAGGAATCGGTGACTCGGCCGTCCAGCAAAGGGCAGGCCACACGATCCATCACTTGGGCGTAAAGAATCACCAAGACGAAGGAAGGCAGAAAAAGTGTGAAAATCATTCCACTCGTATGAGGGCCACCGTGGACAATGCGTCATCTACCCGGGTATGCTATTGTAATGTACAAAAGGAAAGGCCTGGCAACAGCTCAGGTCAGGGTCAAAGAGAAGAAATCTTCAGGACTTGTTCTCGCCGTTGAATCGGGCAATACCACTTCGGATGCCCTTGTCGACAGACTTGGCCATCTTCTCTAGGGGTAGACGGTCCTCCACTCGCTGAACCATCCTGGCCACGGGGGGCTCGATGCGTTGTACACCCTTCTCAACCGGGGGGACGAAGTAGCTGAGATTCCGTTCCCACCGTGGAGCCCACTTGTTGGTCTGGTTGGATAGTCGCTCCTCAGCGCCAGGCATGACGAGGTAGAGAGGGGTCAGGACACCAACGCCGGCAGCACCCATACAGAAGATCTCCGAGGGCCTGGCGGCGGGGAGCTTTGAAACTCGGGGAGGCATATTGTGTATTTGTGGTGCGGTAGTTCTTGGTGTTCTGAGAGGAGATGTCAGTGTTATTGTTAATGGGTGATTGATGAGATGATGTTGTCCAGTGTTTATGAGAAGGCGTGCTGAACTGGGAGATGGAGGACGGACGGCTAGTAATGACCAAAATGAGACACTCACTGTTATTGAGAAATCCAATCGAGGAGCTTCGACTGTATCTGGTGTGGGTGGTGTTTAGGGGAGGCGAAGTGATAGCAGTCGAGGATGAGATGGAAGTTGCAGCGTTGTACGAGATTGGATCGATGGGGTATTTGAATACTTTGATGGCGATGACGGAAATGAAAGTGACAAAGACCAAAGTCAAACAGAAAAGGGCAGTTGCTTCCGTTATATATGTGCAACCTGGTCTGTAGGCTCTAACAGCATCGAGCGGGGTAAAGGCGCGTGAGCAATCGAGTTGGGTAGGGGGGAGACTGCAACAGCGAGGCGAAGTGACAACAAGAACAGGTATACTTGCGTGGGTGAGAGACGATGGGATAGTACCTCGAGTTGCGAGTGTTTGACACGGAGACAGCCTGTACATACCTAGTGAAGTGGATACTGTGCTGGCGCACAAGGTTGCAATCCAGCGCGGATGGCTTGCAATCTCGCCCAACCTCAAACTCCCCGTCAGGTCGAGACAGATGGTGATTCGCCGCGGACCTGTTCGTGCCCTCCATTACGTCGTGCCCCCCTCGTGACTTGCTGGCCCGCTGCGCAAATCATCACTGTGGTTGGTTAGGATGGTTCTGAAAACAGTACATACGAGGCGGCCGTCGAGGACGGCGCCATCTCCTGCTGGGGAGGTGGGCGACGCCAGCGACGCCTCAGAGTCATTGTTGTTGACGCGAGGCCTGAGGGGGGGTTGCATGACATTGTGCTGCGGGAAGATCGCTGGCGGTCCAGATCCAGCTGCTCGAGATGGGTGGTTTGGGTGTCATTGTTTGTCCATGAGGTTTAGAGCATGATCCGATACGCAAAACACCCGAGTCGCATCGCCATGTCAATGCTCTTCACTCAGACAAACTGGCGTCTGGAACAATCAACCACAGCCCACAGCCCGCCTCAGTAGGGCCAGGGCAGGGCAGGGACATGCAGGGAACCAAATGAACTGGTCTCGAGCCGGCACAAACCCCGCAGACAGATTCCCACAGTGGCGTGTTTTCGACGTCGACTGTCGCAGTCGCAAGCGGCTCCTCAGTGGGCTCGTTCCATGACAAGGCTTGGAATTGGTATTGGAGATGCAAGACTGTGCTCACTGTCGGCGTCAATTGATGCGGGAAAGGCGGTATCTCGTGTTTTCTGCATTGCCGTCTTGCAAGGGACAAATTGCCATGTTTGCTTTTGGCTCTGGTTTAAATTCAATGGCATCAACAAACCGGGAAGGTGCGGCACGGGATGGCAATGGAACGTTAGGCAGGAGTAAACAGTGGAGGGCAAGAGCGCCCCTGCGTGTGCCTCCTCCTTCCCCCGCTGACTTTGAGTTCCCTCCAAAATACCGCCCATTTCAACATCTGCTCCCCTACAATCCAGCGTCTCATTGCTCTTCAGACGTCCGCTGTAGCCCAGCCTCTAGCACGCAGAGGGTGCCCAAGCCCCCTGGAGCTTCTCCACTAAGCCCGCTAACGACCCGCTTACCCCAGATTCACGGCACTTAAAACGGCGCGAGCCAGTCTCCCCCGCTTCAGCGAGACCCACCGCTATGCTTATCACCTCGAGCCACTGAAGTCAGCCAACACCACTGCTCACACCACCACTTGCCCCCCAATAGACCCCTGGATAAAAGGCATTACAGCACAAATCCAGAGAGAGCAAAGCCCCTCCCCTTCTGGAGACCAAAACACAGAACAACGGCCAGCCTCAGGGCAATACCATCTGCTCACAACTTTCATATAGACACTGACTTTCAAAATAATTCACGCCTGGAATTCATTCTATTGATAGGCTTTGTATTCTCCAAGATCAACTCTTCCAGGCAATCAATAGTGGCATGTATTAGCGGCTTGCAGCGCGTCATATCTAGTGGTCAATTAGGACTGCTCTGCCCAGCTAGATACTTCCAGGGCATGTATCTTTTTGACACCCCCTCCCTTCCACATTAACCGCACCGTGTTGCACAAAACACCAGAGCTGTCCACGCCATCTCGGTCCATTGGATTGCATCTGGCTTAGTGTCTTTGTCGAGAGGCGCAGCACTTGATCAAGTCTGTGTGCTCATTTCGCGAGGGCGAGCATAATAAACATTGTTAAACCGGTCTATCATTTATTATTCCACGTTAGCCTTCTCTCTTGAGAGTTTGCGATCATTTCGCCATGTCAGTGACTTTGAGCCTACTGAGGTTGAATGCGAGATCCCACATATTGAATGGGAGGAGGCTATCTCACACCGCCCGGCCATTGATTCAAGAACCCACAGATTTTGGACATCACAAACCCAAAGAGCCATTCTCCATAGCAGGCTCCTCTTAGAGTCCCTCAAACCACATTATTTTTGAGAGGGGCGGCCCAGTCCATTCGACCTGGATCCGGCGATCACTCATTAAGGGCGAGGCAACGCGTGGGTCGACCAAGTCAGCGTCCGCCAAGTTTAGACTGCTCTGCCGGAAAAGCTGAATGCCCGGATCCGGGTCCAGAATTTCAACTCGTACCTTATTGCTGACTTCCACAACTCAGTCAAGCTGATAATATTCCCTGTTGCACCCTGAGTGAGCTGAAAGACATGACCAACAGTCCAATACCATGACAAAACTCTAGATGCTTCCGGCGAACAGAAGTACAGGAATCCGTTCATTCATGGGCATAATCTTCCCGAGTTCAGCATGAGTCAGGCCTCAACAATCTGCAGCTGTTTACGACCATCAAATTGGCGATAAAATACAGAGTGTGGCCGCGTGGCACTCGGAGGCCAGACCAATTTCTTACAAATAACATATCTGCGTACTAAACACGGATAGTTACGGGCAGCGTTATAAACTCAACGAGGTTACCGGCCTATAGCAGCTTTCAAGTAGCCTTTTGTATTCATTTTCAGGTTCTCTCAAGCCTCTACCGTATACCAAAGGCTTACAGCTAATAACAGTGGTAGACCTGAGTATGTTAAGTTTACCTACGGCAGCCAAGTGAAAAAGAAAACTCAACATCCAATTTCAACATAAGCGCCATGGCTCAAAGAAATACCTACCTAGGCAGCCTAATATTTAGCATGGATAATATCGATGGTATCCAGATTTCATTGCACAGGAATCCGCATCGATTCATTTTTGTTCCGTCTTGATCAATGTCTTTTGTGATAGAATATACAAAACAAAACATTAGCTGTAACGCACACGTGGGCCCTACAAGGTAAATCACTTGTAGATTGATAAGCTGGACGTATGTTGTTGTCTTCGTAGTTCGCCGCACTACTTGTCTGTCTTGGCTAAATATTTGACGAATGTACGTACCTGACTTGTGAAATATTGCTGACCATAGTCAATGTGCGGTTGGATATAGGTTTTCCAAAGCTGCTACGACTCTATCACAGCCGTAGCCTGTTTTACATTTATATTCCCAGAAGTTTGTTGTCTTCCATATCCGTGATGAATGGCTAGTGGTGAGAACTACAAGGAGTAGTGTTGAGTATTCTATGCAGGCTTACAACTTTTGGGTTCTCTCGAACGTATTGTCCCTTCTGTCAATCTCGGGAGTGTATATTGCAGCGTTTAGAAATTCAAGAACTACCACTCCCATGTCTTCACCAATACAAAACAAGCGGTCGCTAATCAACGCTGAACTGCATATTGCAGGAGCTGAATATTGATGTTCAAAGCATCAATCTTCTACACAGTATTCTATTGCATATGATTTTTCCCTGTCCCGTGGTCCCCTATGGTTCTTCTGCGGAGAGGCTAGGGCAGACTTAGTCGTGAAACAAAGACCAGTGCATTTGCCGCAATTTCGACATCGCTCAGGTTGAGAAGCAACGACGTAAACTTCTTAGGGGGTACCACGGATGGCCGGTGATCCAGAGAATGGTATAGTGCAAGGCAGAATCAATCTCAGGCGGCACTTCTCTGCTTCATCACATTAAGGAGTCCTCATCTTCAGTAGCAGTGATTGCAATCAGGCAATAGGCAAACTAAAAGTACAAGGGCCACTGAGTTTACTTAACCCTGGAATCAACAAAGACTTGAAAACATCAAGTCCCTTGATTTTGAAGTGCCAAAGGGCTCATCTCCTCGTTATGGTTGTAGCCGAGTGCCAAGTAGACAAGCTCACCCTACTGCCATTTAACTGAATTCGCGTTCACAGTGACTCCTGAACAACGTCCAAGGATGTTCAAAATACCCTCCCCTTTAAAAGCACACTCTTGCCTAGCCGACGTAACTCGTTGTCTGCAGCCAATCAGTAAACTATTAAAGAATCAAGTTGGTTCACAAATGAAAGCCACTCTTTCAAGGAACTTACAGTCACGGTGGCACCTCAAATGCTGCCTCTAAGAATGCTAGACTTGACCTCAGTTAACCCCTGTTTTCCGTACCAGACCATGAAATGACAGGGTTGAAACCAAGGAGAGGATAGCTTTTTCAAAGCTTGGAGAACGGTGAACCTCGATCAGAACTGAGAAAGGCAAGATAACACCGGAAGATGTGAAAGAAACCAGAACACGCCAAGTTCTATAAAAGAAAATGGGCTTCTAAATAAGACACAGAATGAAGGACTGTTTGATGCTCTATCAGCTAGTCCGTAATTGTAAAATTCTCACGTTGAAGGATCGCTAACATTCGCATGCCGCCCAAGTGAAGCATTGAAGAGACACAAGTAGAGTAGGAATACTGGTGATCTTGAGGATTTTGGAGTAAGTATTAAAGCTCCCAGAATATTGGCGTGCCTTGCAAGGCTTCCTCTGCCACCTTGCTCACTTCTAGCCTATGTTGAAGTGAGTCAAGGGCCACTGCCTCGCTGCACGGTACCTGAGACGGATACATGAATACAGCCTGGGGCATGCGCTTGGCTGCTGAGAAAGCGGGCGTCGTTGGGCCCCAGGCATAGGGTTCAATTCAGAGCAAGACTCTGTCAAGTTGGAGGACGCCGTGTCCTCGTCGTTATCCCCCACACAAGTCCATCACCTGACCTTGGCAGGCTAGCCAGTCATAGCAGCATCCGCGTCCTTTCCTTCGTCGGCACCGCGCACCCACAAGACGTTATTGCACCTATTGTGTCCCCTGGTTAGCATGCCAACATCTAGAGCGAAATATACAAGGATAAAGCCATACCTGATCAGTACTTGACCCAGTGAGCCAGTAGGCTTGTCGGCGATATACTCCTCGGTGCCGGAGAGCTGAAGGTTCATGTAGCTGTCGACAGAGACTAGGGTGCCCTTGTATTCCACCTCCCCCCATTTTAGGCGCACGAGAACAGTTCGGCTGACAAGGTCCTGCAGCATAGGACGGGGGTTGATGGGTGCGAAGCTCATCTTGGCGGTTGTGATGAGAGTGAGCGACGGTCTTGAGGTTGGTGAGTGAGCTTTCTGGTGACTGCGAAAGGACAGGCGCGTTCAGGCTTAGTGTGGCTGCGCTGCCTGAGGAGAAAATTTGCTACACCTTCGCGGCTTTACTCCGGTTATTCTAGCCGAAAGCGTGATGGCGGGGCGGAGCGGAGCGGAATCTTGGCGATTAAATGAAACTTGCGATGCAATGCGATGCAATTGAACCGAGGAATCAGAAGAAAAAGAAAGGAAAAATTGCGGCAGGGTATCATTCAATTGATTGCAACTAATCTATAGCATAGATGATTCGAAAACCCACGATTTTCATGTCAAAGGGTGTAAAAACCATCGTGAGCTTCAAGCTAATGCATAGTCACATGAGGCAGTTTGATCGAAGAGAAAAGAGAAAAAGACAAGCCAGTATGTTGATATCCACAAAGTTTCTATTCTTCAACACCAGCAAATTCCTCTTGAAATTATTCCGATCTCCCACCTTCTTGTAAGGAGATGAGCACACCCTTGTTGAACGTTAACACGGTTGTCTCTCTGCAGTGAAGTCTCTCGTGGACAACGCTTTTGTTAAGTAGCGACCCATGACTAGTCGTTTTGTCGAGCAGCCAGACAATTGGGCTATATTGAACACCCGTTGCTATCTAGTTTGGTCCGTTATGGTTCGAGTCAACATATCCAGATAAAGATTCTGACTTCGAAACCCGTCAAGTCAAGGAGTTGCTGGCCGTCTCAGTCCCGTCAGCCTACTGTCGTCCCAATAACAACCCATATGCCGAAACCTTACGCCGAGCCAGCCCGGGTCCATCTTGGTAGTCCTCCCGCCGGGAAGTTGCAGAATCAAAGGGTTCCCAAGTTCCACTGGATGAGGTCACTATTCACAAATGACTCGCCGATCGCTTGTTGGGGCTTTAATCAAGGAGACTTGTGTTCTCTCTTGGAATGGCTTCCAGTGATTCAAGTTAGTAATACTGTAATAATTGCTTTGTAAGGTGGAAACACAAGACACCCTACTCGGTACATCTTGCCGTATTTAGATCATTGCATCTATCGTTGTAGTTCTCTCCTCCAACCACAACCCTATTGTTCCACATGATTGGGTAACTTCACACCACTATTGTATTGTTAGTTCAGATCTCACAGGATGCTTGATCGAATTCTTTATTTCTGAAAACCGACGGCTGGGAGCTTACTTTTCGTGCTTAAAAATAGAGTCACCCCATGCACGATCGTCTCAATATGTTCGCTGTATACGAGGTAGAATAGCTTTAGTATTTTTCTTGCGGACAATCCAGAAATACTATACCCATGCCATTATATCGAAGACTTTCAATCTTCGGGATTCACGGCTCCATATTAAGTTTTATAAGTCCTGCTGAGTTACACTCGCTGACGGCTAGAGTTCTCTCCAATTTACCTTCAAATGCCCGCCAGAAAGCAGAGCACGGCGTTTCTTACTGCAAAAGTACGAACTGTCTCTAGCTATCGGACGGATTGAGCATAATCAGAGCCCCGTTCGTTACCTCCTTAGCTCATAGTTTACTGACCAGTTTTCAGAGGTCTTGGCTCCCGGCATGGCTAAAGAAAATAGAGTGCCTAAGTAGCAGATAAGACAATGAGCCTTTGAGTTCATAATCGTGTTCTGTGCAACCGCACCTCTCACGGCGACAGCATCGTGCACTTGTGGTTCGGTAGACATACAACATGGTCGTCTTGCAAGGCACAAATGGGCATAAACAACATCTCAACAACATTCCCAACAAGCGCGAGTGACATTTGAGAAGAAACTTTCAGAGATTCAAGACATGACAGAACAAGAAAAGCGAAAAGTGAGACTTTCTCAGCCTTTGTCCGCTTAGAGGTTCAGATTGTGTCAAATAAGGAAGGATGACTGCCGAGCTAGGTGTTGTGCCGGATGCACCAGCACCTCAAGATCTTGGAACTGACCGTAGAGGTAGCCGATACTTTTTGCTGCTTCTTAATATGTGCATTGATACGCTTAGGGAGGGGCTGATGAAGTATGTCTACTTGCGATTATCTGGTGTACGTGCTGCCTCCCGCCCCACCATCCCAAGCCTCAAACAGCTAGGCGCTCACGGGAGAGACTTTCCACCGACACCGAAGCTCGGTCTCGTACAACAACTGACCGACCCTGGTGATTTGCATTCCCAGTCTTTGTTCATTACTTTTCGACAACCATTCTCTTCCGACAACGGATGGTAGCTGACGCTTTCAGAGGCAGCTGACACAGCTGAATGTAATCAGTGTTTGTGCTTCTTTAAGTCTCTTCACACAGCATCCTTCGCCAATTCATTTTTAGCAGTCCCAGCCGCAGCTACAGTTCCGACGCTTTGCGAACTACGTCACCGGCATCAAATTCTGCTCGAGAAGCCCTAACCATGTCCGACTTCGCCGACTTCAACGGAGCCCCCAGCAGCCTGGGCAGCGACACAAGGGAGCGACAGGCCGCCATCCTCGACAGACATCTCCCAGATGGCTACTCTGCCGAACCCGATGTCGCCTTCGGTCCGGTCAACCCTGAGGCATCCGCCTCCGCTACCGATATCGCTCAGAGTGCCCAAGCAGACCCCGTCGAGTCGTCGCTTCTGCTGCAAGGAGGTGACATGCACCGCGATATGTTCAAGATCAAAGCTCGCGCCAATTCCATCCGCCGCGCCGCCACCTTTTCCCACCAGGCTTCTCCTCGCCTAGCCCCCAGTGGTGAATTGTCCTATCCCGAGCAACGCGAGCCGGGGGGCTTCAGACGACACCACCTGCACCAGCGCGCTCGGCAGAGACGCATGAGCAACTACACTCTCGTTGCGAAGAACTTTGTTGATTTCCTCGACCTTTACGGCAGCTTTGCCGGCGAAGACCTTGAAGACGCCGACAGCGAGGACGAATCTGCCATCGACGATCGAGAGGATGGCGATGTGGAACAACCCCCTGAGCTTCGGCCACTTCTTGGTCGTAGAAAGAGCTCCAGAAGAACCCGTAGGGACGGCGATGCTACAACAACCAAGACCTTCTTCACACTCATCAAGGCCTTCATTGGTACTGGAATCATGTTCCTTCCCAAGGCTTTCCGCAACGGTGGCATCCTGTTCTCGTCCGTCACCCTCATTGTGCTGTCTCTTGTCAATTGTGGATGCTTCCGGCTGCTTCTGGACTGCCGCGAGAGGTACGGAGGCGGTTACGGAGAACTCGGTGCTGCCATCGTCGGCCCCCGTTTCCGGAGTCTCATTCTCGCATCAATTGCCATCTCCCAGCTTGGCTTCGTTTGCGCCGGCCTCATCTTCACGGCAGAGAACCTCTATGCTTTCCTCGATGCAGTGACTGTTGGCCATCGCAACCTGCTCTTGAGCGTGCCAACTCTGATTGCCCTGCAGATGGCCATCCTCGTCCCACTTGCCCTCATCCGCAACATTTCCAAGCTAGGACCTGTCGCCCTGCTTGCTGACGTTTTTATCCTGATCGGCATCGTGTATATCTGGTATTACGACATCTCATTTCTCTCACGGAATGGCATGGACCCGTCGGTCAGGCTGTTCAACCCCAACGACTATACACTGACGGTCGGCTCGGCCATCTTCACTTTTGAGGGAATCGGCCTCATCCTTCCGATCCAATCAAGCATGAAGAAGCCTGAGCACTTCCCCAATCTTCTTTACCTCGTCATGTTCATCATTACGATTATCTTCACGTCGGTGGGAGCGCTCTGCTACGCGACATTCGGCGAGGATACCAAGATTCAGGTCATCTCCAACTTTCCTCAGGACTCGCCGCTCGTCAATGCAGTGCAGTTCCTCTATTCCTTGGCCGTTCTGGCGGGAGACCCTGTTCAGCTGTTCCCAGCGGCCCGTATCATCGAGACGTCCATCTTCGGCGAGCGTGCGACAGGAAAGAAGAGCGTTGCGATCAAGTGGAAGAAGAATGCGCTCAGGACGGCTCTCGTGGGAGGCTGCGTGGGAATTGCCATCGTGGGTGCCAGTGACTTGGACAAGTTTGTTGCATTGATTGGGAGTTTTGCTTGTGTTCCTTTGGTCTACATCTACCCAGCGTATCTGCATTACAAGGGGGCTGCGGAAAAGACTTGGGTCAAGGCATTGGATGTGGTGCTCATGGTGGTTGGGTTCATTGCCATGGTCTACACCACCTTGGTCACCGTGTACCAGTGGATTGACGGTGCTTGAACGAAAGGCGATTGGGTACGGCATGGGTGATAAAAGAAAGAGGAAGTAAGGCAACTTAAACGGGGGATGTCATCATTTTATGATAGTGGCTTAGAGCGTTCATTCCCCCCCTGTCTACTGCAAGCGTTTGTCAATGGCTGAGCGAGGCCTTGTTGGAGGTCATTGCAGAGGATACGCATCTCGACCCGAAGCAGACCGAGAACCGACCGGTGGAGGAGGCTCAGCGTATTTGTTCCTGCGTCTTTTGCGTTGAGGCTTTGCACATATTAATGCCCATGATAATTTAGCGTCCGCTCCACTATCCTGCTCTGGCTGATGCGAGTGTTGGTTGGGCTTGGGCTCTGTCGTTCTGACCGCTTCCCTTGTACTTAAACGGGCAACTCATTTTAAGATAGTTGGATTGACATGACAGGACGTTGTTGATGCATTTGTCTGTGGAGCAACAGCGGAACTGACTTACAGATCAAGCCATCCGTTCAAGGGTCCATTAAGCATACGACTCTGCTCTCGGCTCCGACGCAGGGTCGAAATGAGGCCGTCCCGGTCTCATCTAGGAACGAGTATCCGGCGAAGCCGTGCACGGTAGGGCATCTAGGTAGATGTGTTTTGACTACCGGACACCTAAACCTGGTGGATCACGACAGATTCTGCTGCTCACATGAAGCGCTCAGGGTAGGTTCCGCAAGCTGAGGATGCTCACGGGATGCTTCCAGACTCTTGGACTTTTGTGGGCGGTGGCCTCCGGGATTGCCGTTTTAGGAAAATATCCATGTTACGCCGGCCCGTGACCCGGACAAGTTCTCCGCTGCTGCAAGAGAAGCTTCTTTTGTCGATATTGCACTTGCCATCTGGAACCATTGGTGGCCACTGTAGAGTCTTGCTCACCTCGACTCTTTGTTCAGTATCCAGTCCCGAGGTCTGCGGGGTAGGGAATCCATCCGGGGGGCACGTGAAGGGGTTGATGCAACGCATGTATTCTGTAAACCAACGGAGACTTGAATGGGTACAATCGGCACAGAAGAGGGAATGCGACTGACCTCGCAAGATGTGCTCTTCTTGCAATGGACATCAGGATGATGTCGATGATTGTGTGGTCCTTGACACCGGCGATCCTTGCCCGGAATACGCCTCAGCTTCCAGCGTGTCGGGAGCGAGCTTGTAATAAGATGTCGATCTGTGACGTTTTTCACGTAGGGATTGTCAGAGCTGCGAGATGCCGGCTGCCTGTTGATCCTCGGATGGTTACAGACTTGATCGATCACTGCCACGCTTGAGATTGTCCTTTCAGTCTCGGTATACCCCGCCCCGAGGTAAATACGGGATTCCTCTTTTACCACACGTCATGATTTGCTTTTCCATCCTTTCCGACGCAACTGTGGAACAGCCCAGAGACGGCTCAACAAAATGCATCAAGCGTCTCACCGAGTCGGACTGCCACTCGGAGTTGACGTGTACTGAGATCATGCACATTCGCGATAATGTGGCCCGAAATCTTTGTTCATGGAGCATTCGTCGACTCCAAAAACCTTGGCTCCAAATTCGACGTCGGCCCACGCCAGATCCAAAGCTGGGGGATTGGACTAGATCCCGGAGCACGATTTCCCCACAAAACACAAGACTACCTTGAGAAAGGCCATGAGGATACTAAAGCGAAAGGAGATGCTTGATGAACCGACTGTTCACAGGGGACCAAGGCCCCCAGAGACAAGGGGCGTCAGGGCAAGGGGTGGCTGGCGTCGATCGTAACTCGGCTAGGACCTGAGTTAACTCTGCAAGGCAATCCGAGCCTCGTCCGGCATCGTCGGTATCGTCCTAGTGGCTTCGCACTCCCGCACACCTCCCAGCGGCTGTGCTGTAGCTGTTGTTGCTGACCTGCCAGACTGAGGCGCAACTCACACACACACCCTCGCAATGTCGTCTTCCTGTCCATTGCTCTCCCCCGTGACACATGCTGTGGTGTGGTCAAGGTGACGAAAAACGCCACTGGCGAATCTCGATGAGCTGCACCCGCCAACGAGGGGAAGCTCATGGCTGGCGCAGTGACGAGCTTCGTACAAAAGGGCGAACCTCCCATGATGTAGTTGCGAGAAAGAAGCTGTCAATTCAACCCGACGACATCCAACAACACCCTCGCAATCCATCCCAACATGTCCAGGTTCGCCCCCGTCCTGAGGTCGCTGGCCCGCCAGCCTCTGCCCAGACAAGCCCTGCCTCTCCGCGCAGCTCGATGCACTCCCGTGGCCGCCCGCGCCTTTCACAACACCTCTCCTCGGCGCAATGCTGCTCTCGGCCAGCCTCACCTCTTGCCCGAGTTCAGTCTCCGCGACAAGGTCATTGTCGTCTCGGGCGGTGCGCGCGGCCTAGGCTTGGTCCAGATTGAGGCCCTGCTTGAAGCGGGCGCTACAGGTAAAAGACACCAGCAGCCCCGTTGAGCCACATCACTAAAGTCATCAGTCCACGCCATTGATAGACTTCCCTCACCCGCCAACGACCCCCAGTCAGGCTTCTCCCGGATCTCCAAGCGGGCGCGCCGGGAGCTCGGCACATCCCTCACATACCACCAGGCCGATGTGAGAGACGTCCCCGAGCTCAACCGCATCTTTGAGGAGATTGCCGACAACGCCGGTCGTCTGGATGGCCTCATCGCCGCCGCCGGCATCAACCAGGAGACGCCCGCCCTCGAGCACACAGCCGAAGACGCCGAGCGCATGATGAGCATCAACTTCACCGGATGCTTCATGACCGCCCAGGCCGCAGCCCGCCAGATGGTCCGCCTCAAGCAGCCCGGAAGCATTTGCTTGATCGCCAGCATGAGTGCCACCATCGCCAACAAGGGCATGCTCGCGCCGTGAGTAGCACCCACCTCACTCCCCAATTGCCCAGCCGCTAACGCATTCACTAGCGTATACAACTCGTCCAAGGCTGCCGTCTTGCAGCTGGGCCGCAACCTCGCTGCTGAATGGGGCGAGTACGGCATCCGCGTCAATACGCTGTCCCCCGGCTACATCCTGACCCAGATGCTCGAGTCTCTGTTCGACGACTACCCCGAGCGCCGAACCCAGTGGCCCACCGAGAACATGCTCGGCCGCCTGAGCAAACCCAACGAGTACCGCGGCGCCGCCGTCTTCCTCCTGAGCGACGCGAGCAGCTTCATGACCGGTGCCGATCTCCGCATCGACGGTGGCCATGCTGCGTGGTAAGAAGCTGATCATGCTTCAAGTGAGAGAGGAAGAACCGGGAAAAGGAACCGAGTCGCGCATGGCCAGTTTGGATGAATGTTTTCTCTTTGGGTATCTGTCATGATAATTATGGGAGCGAGGAGAAAAGGGCTTTTGGTACAGTCGTAATATACTCGTTGTGTCACTCCCTTGAGCTTCAACCATGTTAAAACTCGCGATCCAGTCCCGTCCTTCAACTGGGGCTCGTCACATGTGACAATATGTCCTGCCGACCGAGCGTGCCCAGCAGCCCTGGCTGTATCCTGAGCCTCGTCTCAATCTCCTTGTCGGCGACTCCACGATCGCGAAGCTTTATAGCATCCACCACCGTCCTCATATCGAGGAGCCGCCGACCCTCCACACCACGTCCGAGCGCCGCCAAATCCTCATCCGCTTGGTCTTGCAGTCGCTGTCGGGCTTGGAGCGCCGTGAGGGTCCGGTTGCTTCGGCTGGGAGCGAACGACGGGCCTAGAGGGCCAAGTTGAGACGCGGCCGTAGAGGAGCCTGAGTATGTCGGGTTCGGTTGCGCAATGCCCATCTGCTGAAGACGGCGCGAGAAGTCTCCGGTCGGGAAATCAGGGTCCATGGCATCGGCACGAACAGCTAGCAAGTGCAGGTCAGCGCCCGTGACAGGGGCAGATAGAGAACATCCGAATACCTTCATCTTTGGAGCCAGAGCCCAACGTCTTTGACCGGGGCGTTGCTGCAGGCTTTGGTCGAGAGGGGGCTGCAGGGGCAGCAGTTCCGGGAGCTCGAGTAGGGTACTTTCGCGCTGCGCCTCGGGCGACTTTGGATGACGACGAGCCCATTGTGATCTCTGTACAAAATAAGATTAAACAAAAGGGACCGAGGAAGAAATCCAGTAGTAGTACACGAGAATGGGAGTCGACAGAAAGGCCGAGAGTCGAATTGGAGCGATGGTTGCGAGCAAAAGCGGCCATGGTCCGGGCATCTTTTTGATGATGTTATCGACGTCGGCGCGCAATTCTTCCGTAATCGCGGCTTTACATGCACGATCACTCACCTCGCAAGGGCCACCACAAGACACAAATTCACTAACAATGAAATCGCCTCAAGACATGTCAGTCGCATCTAGTCACATCTCACAGTCCAACGCTGCCATATATCAGTTGTCATTCTGGACTATCTGGTTACCTGCGCCCGTGAACCAAGTCAAAGACAACAAATCAACTGGCCCCCTCGAAATCCAACGACCCATTCAACCAACCGAACAAGTAGATTGCGTTCCATGAGCCGAAGGAGAAACAAGACGATGCAACCCAGAAACCCAGACTGGAGAACAGAACCTTGTGTTGGGGACAGTGCCGATGCCTCTCCCTGCATCGCTAGTTGCCAGAAGTGTCTCGACTGAGACGTTGCTTAGAACCACATGGGGTTCCGGCCAGGCTTGAGTCCAGGATGGATTGGGTTGACTTCCTCGTCCTTGGTGGTCGCATGGGGCTCATCATGATCGCGAGCCTCGTTGAACTTCCACTCGGGAGGAATGATGTCGCCCTGCTCATCCTCCATCCACAGAAAGGCCCCGCTGCTGAAGGCAACAGGTTTACCGGAGAGGGTCGATCCGTCTCCGGGCATGAGTCGCTGTCCAGTCATGAGATGGCGCCAGAAGGGCTTCCCGTCCGGGTCGGCGTCACGCTGGGCGATCTTGACAAACCGTCCAGAGGCCTGGTGGATGTCGCACAGGAACTCGCCAACCTCGTAGGGGCCAGAGATGCCCTTGTAGGCAAGGTGGCGAGCCATGTTGATCTGCCAGGGGACACATCCATTGGGCTCGAGGAGCTCCGAGGCCTTTGGCGGCGGGGGAGGGATCGCAGCCAGGGCCAGGTCGAGAGGCGGGATGGTCTGTCCGGGATGGACAGCCTGGGAGGTGTTGTAAGCAGCAATCAGCTCGTCGACAGTCTTGGACTCGTTGGTGTTGTGAACGCCCTGGGGTCCGCCAAGCACGTCGTCGATCACGATGGGGTTGCTGGCGCTGCCACCGCCGCTCAGCTCCTGGAACCGGTTCTCCTCCCGAGGAAAGTTGAACTTGGGAACAAGCTCCGGGAGATGCGCCACCTTGGCGACCTTGGAAGGCTGGTGAGGGCCGAGCGAGTTGGAACTCTGGGAGTCCTTGGGCTGTTCAATGTCGAGGCGGCTGCCACCGCGATGCTCGCTTCGGACCTGGTTGCGGTCCAGAGCCAGAGGATCGAAGTTGGGGAAGAAGCTATGAGTCTGCTCCGCGGCAGGGAACTGAGCCGGCTGTGGAAGAGCCGCCAAGTCGTAGACCGGAAGCTCGTCCTCGTCCTGATGAGCAGCCGACGCCTGGCCGCGAGCCTCGTTGGAGCGGCGGTGAGTAGCCGAGGCATTCCCACCAAGGTTGGCCGAGAAGGGTCCGTTCAGTGCTCCTCCTGTTGGATCTTGTTAGTCTTTGATCTGCCATGTCCTATTGAGTCAGAGAGTTATACCCTAAGGAGCGCCGTCGTCTCCGTTGTCAGCCATGATGTCGAGAACTTTGCTTTGAGCAGTATGTTGGTTCTTTAGAGGTTGTCAGCAACGGGCTTCTCGGACACAAGTGCAGTTGATATGCCTCACCACTGGAGATCGAGGTGTCTGTCGGTGATGCTTGACGGGTTGGTCAAGACGATGGGGACTCTGGACCACGGCTGGGCTTCCAAAGCCGGCCTTTGCTTTTATATGAATCCCACCCTCATTGTTATGGGCCACCGGGGATTCAATAGCCGATGTAATGCTCATCTTATTTTTCCGCCTCGAGCGGAGATGAATGCGGACTGGGTGAGGTTCAGGATGAGCCAGGAAGGAAGAATAGCGAGTGAATGAGGGGAAGAATGAGAATCATCAATAGCCCCGCACGGTCATTACTTCACCTTGCATTCACTCCCGTTGAGTCATGTGGTAGAAAAGTGAAGTTGGCAAAGTGAATATACTTGACGGCTGGCTGACACTGCGAGACGGTCGAAACACTCCATGATATCACCGCCCAGGAAGGGGGCAACGACATATGGAGCCGCATGAGTGTGTATCAACCTATTAGTAGCGACTCAAAGCGATAAAAGGCCATTGTTTGGAGCTGTCGCCGCTGTTGCTCGTCCGTCAGTCGAATCTGAGGCTTCTGGTGATGAAGATGCCCGCGGTGTCTCCTTGTTTCGCACAGGAATTCAAAGCATGCTTTGAGTCATCGAGTATTTAAGAATTATGCCCAAGCACTTGAGCCAGGAGCAATTGTGCAGGTTGTTATTCACTGACCTCTGTCAAGACATCGCTATTCACTGCCCATCACTCCATTTTGGCCTATCCTAGAAGTTCCAACTCCACATCCAGCCTTACCCCTGACCGAGACAAATATTTCCTAGAAATTGGTCTTGTGGATTGTCCAAGGTCACTGACTGGTTGCCCGAGTCTATGCTTAAGGAGTTGGTAAAAGCTGCTCAGAATTGTCAGGGTTGTAGATTTCCCTGGCCGAATAAAAGACTGTATACCTTGTTCATATTCCAGCATTGCCTCATTCATGAACCTATTATCGCAGAAATCGTAGATTTGACCGTCAAATTCTGTACCGACTGCCTCAGTCGCCTTCTCTGGGTTCTCTAGATAGCGGACGCGGAGCTGCATCGGTAACTAGCGATACTTGTGATACCAGCTGCGAGGGTTGCCCAGAAACGGTTTCTGTAGAATTGGTATTGGTGCAGTCGTTTTTGCCAGCAAGTGCAGACGATCGGAGCATCCTAATGGACATCAAAGGCCTCTGGATTAATATCCTCGCGTTTTAGTATACGAGTTAAGACAAAGTGCCTGAAGCCTGAAGAGGTGTTCTTCAAACTCAACATCGGACGGGCTTGAATTGCTAACTAGTTGATCGCCGGTAACAGATTCAACAGCTGTACCATCGAATCTGAGCTTCAGTGCGAAGCCTTGGTATCATTTCAGCAGTCTCAAATTCAGAGATACCACCTTATTGACAAGCCTCTTAAGGTGAGAGGCTTGATCCAAAGCTTGCTGGTCTCCGCTACAGTGAGTCTCGTAGAAGCTGGCCAGCGAAGACTTGACAACCGCCGACAACTTCGACATGGCGCATTTGAAGATGAGAAGATTTGGTTTCGTGGCGTACTGCCCTACTCCTCTGATACAGAGCCCGAGTATTCACCATACGGCTTAGGCGGAGCGATATCTCAGTCGCCGTCGGAAATGCTCAACGGGAAGCTATAAAGCATCGAGCAGAAGGTTTCAACTTCATAGATGGCCCACCAGGCACGCTTTCGGTCCTCTTGGTATTTCGAAGAGACTCATGGGCACACTTGTCTTTTGGCACCCTTCTATGGAGATTGAGCGCTTGAGCAATGCGTAAGCCAGCTCCGCAGAGTGGCCAGGCCATCTCAGCCTCTCCATGATAGAGGTAGTGGCTTCCCAGCAGAATACACAGCTGCACTACTTCCAAAGAGCCCAGTGAGATAATGTCCAGAATGTCAGCTTCGGTCCCGTCAAGATCTTATTCTTAAGCGACTCCGGCTCGATGCCACTAGAAAGCAAGCGTCGCTTCTATTGAGCGCTGGTGCAATGCAAGCTTGTTGCAAAGACGGTCAAGAGCACAGCAATAAAGCCAACATGACCTTGAGTTTGAGTTGTCTGGTCTGAAGATGCTGTGATAGTATTCTGTGGAGGGGCTGGGCACTCTCTTCGGCTGGCGTTGGCTCGACATTCTTGGTTTGGAATGGGCCCATGTGCTTGCCAGGAAAGTATATGTTTCTGTTTCTTCAGGAGAGGAAGCCTCGTGATAATGGAATGCCTAATGCCGATGTCAGTTACATTATGAGCATGGTTCGGGTCCCTTTCAACAGCCTCTTCTACAATTGTAATAGTAGAACTTGTGTTCCAAGTCGCATGGTAGAGTCGTCGGATTCTTCAGCTGGACATGAGCTGATGATTCCAGGGGCTGTACGTTTGTTTTCTTCGAGTTAGGATGGAGACGACGACGCTTACTTGCTGGCTCTCCTCTCCCGGTGGGAGTGCCCTTCTGTGGGGGATGATGGAATCTCCATCTTTTGGTCTGGGGTGTGATGCATTGTATATTGACCCGCGTACACAGGGTGCAAGGGCGTTCAATATTGCACTATTTAGCTTGCCTTCGCTAGCATCATTCATCTTGTAAAGGAGGGGAGGGACAATGGCTTACCTTCAGCTTTTGTTTGCGACACCTTTCACAGGCGCTGGCAGCGTCTCTCTGAAGAAGCTGACAAGATGAGCAGATAGCATGAACGTCTTCGGAAGGTGGCCAAAGGTTATGTTCCCCGGGCAGGAACAGGTTGTGTTTAAGTTGGTTCCGGCGGAATCGATTTCCGCTTTCGGTTGCTCCGCTTCGTCGCCGCCAACAACTCCTCGGTTGAGGTGTCAGCTGTTGGGTTATAGTGAACGATAAACATATTTATGGGAGCTAGTTATTGGGTGATTTGATAGAGACGTGGTTAACATTGACTATGACTCCATTGGTGAATAGAGTCGGGCGTTCTGAACATTGCATATGCGAAGACTTTCAACAACAGGCAAGAAAGCTTCTACCAACCCCCTTATCTTTCTCTTCCTCTAGTATCCACCAGCCGAGCTGCTATCGATTGGCTTAAACTTCACAGTCGTTGGCTGATCCGTAATCCCTCGCCTTACTGCCTCCTCCATGATCGCAACAGTGGCTGTGGCACCAATCCGTGTCACCCCAAGCGACATGACGTGCAGCAAATCGTCCAGAGTGCGCACTCCTCCAGCGGCCTTGACCTGAACCTCAGGCCTTGACTTTTGACGCATGAGCTTCAAGTGAGGCACCGTGGCCCCCTTGTATGAATAAAGCCCATTCGGCTGCTTCACAAAGCCATAGCCAGTTGACGTCTTGACGAATGCCACTCCGATAGCAGAGCAGATCTCGCAGAGGCGGATGATGTGGTCCTCGTCGAGGTAGTCGTTCTCAAAAATGACCTTGAGGATAGCGCCATGCTTGAGGACAGCATGGTTGATCTGTCGAATCTCATCGGCCACATAGTCCCAGTCGCCTCCGAGAGCCTTTCCGATGTTGATGACCATGTCAATCTCCTTGCCGCCAGCAGCAGCAGCGGCATCGGCCTCGAACACCTTGACCTCGGTTGTGCTGCTTCCGTGGGGGAAGCCGATAACAGGGCAGATGAGGACTTCGGAACCTTCCAGCTCTTTCTTAGCTAGAGGAATTATGTAGGGCTTCACGCACGCAGTGGCGACGTTGTGCTTTTTGGCCACGGCCAGTCCCGCGAGGATATCAGCATCGGTCATTGTGGGGTGTAATAAGGAGTGGTCAATCATCTTGGCGAGCTGGGGCAGAGTCACCGTGATCTCGTTTGTAGTCGCAGACATGTTGGTGGAGTTGTGGTCGGTTGTGACAGATGAGTATTTCTGTGGTGTGTGTTGCTGTAAGAGTACCTACGCAGAGCAGACTCAGGGTACTTATTGTACATCATGAGACCTGAGCAGAACCTTGAAGTTTCTTCTTCTTTTAAGCCACATCAACATGCATATTGATGATCCACCCCGCAGCTGGAGTGTGTTGAGGCGCTTCCGATCCGGCGGCATCATCCCGGTGGAAGAGGCCTTCTCCGGTGGGACTTCGAACTCTAGTTCAGTGCAATCGGGGAGATTAGAGGAAGGTGATTGGACTTCTGGTTTGTTACTACGTTGATGATTGCTATTGGGGAGTATGCAAATAGTTCCGCGGCAAAAGGTCAGGAAGCCAGGCCCATTTCATGGGTCGGAGAAGCGTTCCGAAGTGGATGTCACCCTGTGACAAACATAGTAAAGAATATGAAGTCGCCACATCCGGGACAACTTCAGCTGCCCTTATAGCTCAGTGGCAGAGCGTTGCACTTGTAATGCAAAGGTCCATAGTTCAATCCTGTGTGGGGGCATTCATTTTTGGCTCGACTTGATCTTTCATCTGTACTTGTTATACTGCATTAGACAGCGAAAGTTTCAACGAGCGCCTTTATAGCTCAGTGGTAGAGCGTTGCACTTGTAATGCAAAGGTCCATAGTTCAATCCTGTGTGGAGGCATGCTTTCTTTTTTATCCTTTCTGCCAATTCCTCCTCTCGACAGACTGTTGGCGTTCTGATACATATTTTTGCTCTCCTCGCAACAGTTGGATTGCATAAGCTTCGCCTGTCACCACCCAGCCATTCCCTTCGCGATTACAACCAGCGGAGCGCAACGGGGGCCATACCACACCTGGATCAGCCTGTAACCGGTCCTTGTTGTCCACCGGTGGGATACAGTACAGAATAACATTGCCGTAGACTTAATTCGACGAGAACCAGGCAGTTGCAGGAGTAAATAGGGAAGGGGATGCTCGAGTCTGAAGTCTATCAAGTGTAGCATGGCATCCATCCAAACTGAACAAACTGTATTGTATTGTCTTCGCTAAACCTCTCAATTCGACGAGATAAACTAAACGCCTTCCTACCGTGCAGCGCTTAAGCAGGAGTAGCAAAAGAGTGTGAGCTGCGTACGTAGTGGAACATCTTTACACCACATTTCTACAATATTGATTAAGACAGCAGAAGTATTATTTCTCCTCGCAGAGATGAACAGAGCAGAGGCTTAGGAGTATTGAACATCCACCCAGTAGAGAATCGGCGTGACAGCATTGTAGAGATCGTGACAGGAGCGTGCTAGATGTGCCATATCCTTCCGCACTTCGGTACGATGTGTCGTGGCACACCATGGGCGCGTGTTGTATTCGCCGTAGGCCCCATCCCAGGGCCGGCAGTCTTGTGCGAAGCAGACAAAGAGGTAATCAATAATAGCGAGGATAACCTCTCTTTGGAAATTGGTCAGCGCTGCCATTACACGTCTCCATATCGAAGTTGTCCGAGATGTTGTGCTACTTGCCCTAGACTTCAAGCTGGACTCCGGGACTCCTCCATCGCGGGATGGCGACTCGTCATGGGCTGATATTGTTATTCTTGTCGTAAGAGTTCTCGTCTAACACGGATGGAGTCCTCGGAAGTGGCGTATCGTCCACCGCGTCTTGAAGGAATGTCTTAACGATCGGTGCTTGAAGTGAGTTGTTCACGGTAACAGAGTGCAGGACCAACAGGCGAGGCAAAATGTCGACTACAGGGATGATAATCCTACTTGATTAGCCAAGTGAAAGAAGTTATCGCTTCAAAGTCAAAGAGATGAGGCGGAAAACTAAAGACTACTTCGCATGGCCGACAGAAGATGAATGTGTGGACGCATAAACGTGGGTATCATTAATGTGTCGGGGATGCGCCAGCAAGTCCCTCGAATGAAGGTAGAGAAAGACCGACTCCAGGCCGATCATGTCCTTCGTCGTTTGCTAGATCGACCTCCTTTCGCCTTTTTCTCTTTACTCTTGACTGCTTGCGCAGGTGCCTCTTCCTCCTCCTCCTCTATCTCATCGTCAGAACCGCCAACCGATATCACATCGTCCGAGCCACTCTCGTCTTCGGTCGCCCCGTCCACAGTGGCTCCAAACGAAAGTTTCCTGGATCGCGCTTCCTCGGTATCACTGCCGAACCCTTCAAACTCTGACTCCTCGTCATATTCATCTGATCCCTGCTCTATAGCCTTCTCGATGGCATCTTCAGCCTCCTGCTGCAGTTGCGCTTCGGCAGAAGCATCCACATCTTCAGCCGCCTCTTCTTGCTTTCGCTTCCGGGGCATTTCTCCGAGTCTACCTTCGCGGTTTCCAATCTTGCCATTGGCTGCACCGTCGTACTGTGGCGCAGGTGTAAACCAGGGAATCTTTCCTCGCATGAAGTCGTTGAGAACCATCTTGGCCACTCCGTCCAAGTCAGGCTCACCTCCACGGAGGAGACGGCCTGCTTTTCGGGCCAGAGCCTCCAGGAATTCAGTAGAGTCTGTCCAGCCCTTCAGCTCGTACGTCTTCTCCATATGATGCTGCTTGACTCTGTTCAAAAGAGGCTGAATATACTGCTCAGGATTCTCGACCCTCTCGACACGTACCACACCTCGAAGCACCAGATCGGTGGGGGAATCCGTGCTTGAGGGAGGAACAATACCGGGGCAGTCGATCAAGTAGATGCGCTTCATCAAGCTGACATACTGCCAGACCTTGGTCTCACCAGGAATGGGAGCCACAGTGCAGACCTTCTTCTTGAGGAGCGTGTTGATGATGGAGGACTTTCCAGTGTTGGGGCCACCAATCAGACCAACAGAAATCTGTTTGCGGTCCGCGTGCAAGGAGGAGAATTGCCGTAGAAGTTGAATCAGGGAACCCTTTCCAAAGGAGTTGGTGATACTGGCGTGGAACGCCAGAGTAGGATACTCTTTAGAGAGGTGACGAACCCAACCAGCCTATTTCGAATTAGTATTCGACCTTTGAACATGTAAAACGATAGAGGTAAAGATAAGAAATGTCCGTGTCATCACTAAGAAGACTGCAATCAATGCCCCGAAATTGGATATGGCATAGGCAGGCTTCAACTCAATCAGACACTTAGCCTATCTCATGACGGTAACCAAAACGGCACACATCAGTCAACAACATAACGTTACGACAGTCGAGAATGGCATTTATTCTCCCAATGTTATAACAGACACGTTCCACGGAAAATAAAGGAACGAATCCTGACTAAGAACATTGGGGTGTGGCAGAGGACGGGAGGAAGAAGCAAGACAATGAGAGGGAAAAAACTTACCGCCACACTGGTAGGAACCAAATCACACTTATTCAAGACAAAGATCAAGTGCTTATGGGGAGCCTCCTCCTTGATAAATTTTTCGACGCTTCGACATCTCGTTCCCACTGGATCTCGGGCGTCGAGTACATGAATAACCACGTCCGAAGAGTCGATGACCTTGTAGAGTTCGTTCCAGATTCTCTTGCTCTGACCTTTGTCAAACACAGCCTCAATAGCCATCGTGAGGGGCTTGTGATCGTCGTCGGCGTCATCGCCGAGAGACTCAGGATCTCCCGATGTGCCGCTGAGCAGCTTCTGCTGCTCCAGTCGTTCGCGGTAGGTATCCATGCTCTTCTCAGTGCCATCAGCGAGATCACCCAGGCTGCTGACGTCAAGCTTGACTCGCTTCCTTTGTGCTTTGGGCCCGAAGACGTCCGCGAACGGTGATGTCTCGACAGCCATCTTGGCCTTGTGCTGCTTGATCCCATTTGTGGTGTCCTTGCCATCTCTGATGAGGCTCATGGGCAGCTTGTTGGACTTGAGGAGAACCTGGTATGGGTCCTTGGCCTTCTCGTCCATGGCCTCTCGGAACGCATTCAGGGTGTCCTGAGAGACAACTCGAGTGTTGGTAAACCACTTACGGTTCGGCTCGATTCGGGCTTTGGGGATGTCTCTGGACTGGAACGCCGCAGCCTTGGTGATCTTTCCGTCGGCATTCCTCTGCGCCTTGCCCTCCTTGTACATGTTGAGGAGCTTGACCTTCTTCGCATCGCTGTGGTAGTGCGGTCAGCATTCATGGGCAACAGCAGCAACGTTGGCGACAGTGTGCTTACCGATAGAAGTTCTCGCCCTTGACCTTGACATTGCCGAGGCCATCACCAGTCTTACCCTGGCGCTCGCGCCGGGTGGCCTCCTTCTTTCCAGTACCCATGGCGAAAAGACTTGGTCGAGGATACTGCGACGAGGTGGGCAAAGAGAAGTTGGGCGGTCCAGAAATTTATCCTCCAGAACTTTTTTTCCTTCGCAAAGCCCCACTACCTACCCTCCGCGGTGGTTGGCGGCGGGGCCACCTAGGTATCTAGACTACAGCGCTCACGCACCGGACCAAGATAATCCGGTATATTTGATCCGACCTCGATTTTCTGTCTGGTGTAGGCTTCTGCAGAATCGGCCTCGACGACGGTTCACGACGTCAATTGCGATCCCACCCCGGGCCTTTTCAGCGCTGAAGTTGGCGTCGGCTCCTCTCATAATGTCGCTTCATCTCATAACCTCTTGCCCAAGGGCTGCCACTCGTCAGCTCTTCGTGGCCTCGAGGACCTTTTCGACTTCAGCTGCCGCTCTCAACCACGTCCCTCCCGAGTCTCCGTCCTACATCCGTCTCCCTACGCCTCCCCAATCCGACGAGAAGAAGCTGCCCCGTGTTCGAGGACATCTTCCTGTTCCCCGCGAGGTCTTCCCTCGCATCGAGGGTGACCGCAAAGTTCGAGCCGACTACATCAAGCAAACTGTCCCCGAGCCAGCCAATGCGCGACCCCCCAAGAATGAGACCCAAGAGTGGAAGCAAAAGATGGCCAGCGCCCGTCGTGAGAACTTGGAGCTGGGATTGAAGGAGCTCTGGGTTCGCCGGGATCGTCGAGACTCGGTCCGTAACGATCGCGTGAGCCGCAAGTTCAAGGAGCACAACACTGCTGCCAAAGCCGCGGAACGAGAAGACGACCGCCTCACTCGCAGCACAGTGCTAGATTCCGTGCTGGACACCAAGACCTACCCCGACCCCGAGCGCTTTGCCCGCGCCGACCGAAGTCGCAGCAAAGTTCAGGCTATTGAGGGTTCTAAACGTGAAGCTCGTCGCGATGCGCTCATGGAGCTCTACATCAATGCCTCCAACTTCATTGTCACCGAGAGCGAGCTCAAGGCAGAGATCGACAACGTCTTTGCCGAGGACTTCTTCAAGAAGCAGGGTCAGGCTGTTGGCCGATACGGCAGCGCAGAGAACACCTGGGACATCTGGGGCAAGCCAACCTCCATCGCCAACATGTTGGAAACCACGACAGGAACATCCACCAAGATTATGGACTTTTACGAGTCCGAGTACGACCGCTCTGTCAAACGACAGAAGAGGATTGCTGAGGAATTTACTGGTGGAAAGATGGAGTAGAGTCGATGCCTTGTGGCCTGTAAAACATTTGTACCCACGTATTACTGTAACTATGCCAAATTTCACATTTCGAAGCGCCCCACCTGGTTCTACTTCGTTGATTCCATCTGCCGGGAATAAACTACTTCGTCAGAAAAGAAATGCGTGTTCGAATTGTTTCTACATTTGTTGCTTGCCGCCATTACCAACCCGATTCAACTAGGCTTCAAGCAAACATAATGAAGCCTCTGCATATCCAAACGCCGAGTACGAATTACGTATGAGTAACGAGAACACACGCCCCCTATGTACATCATCTCCGCAGGTAATACCCGATGGTGTGCCTCCTCATCCTTAATCGTGTGAATATCTAACTGTTGTTCAGAACACATCCAGTGCTTCTATGGTAGTCTATCGCCTCTCGACAAGCAAGACGTGCATAGCAGCGTAAGAAAGGACGATGAACACGGCGGCAAAGATACCCAAATTCCTGATATCCGGCCACAATGCGTTATTGTTGAAACCAAAGGAGCTCAAGATCGCCGCTCCCGGGACCGTGATATCGAGGCCATACTTTTTATCGACCAAGGTGAGCTGGAGCACCTCGTTGACGATAAGAGACTCAAAGCCGTAGTGGAAGATCGACAGCGTCTGGAGCCAGATTGCACCCTTGGGAGTGGCATCGTGGTTGAGAAGGAAACCGGCAAAGAGCAGACTGAACAGCATAAATAAGCTGCCAATGAGGTTTGCCACGCCTCCATCCTTGCACACGATGCCGATGAAGAGACACACGGCGGCGGCGGCCATGTTGAATAGTACAAGAACAAGAACGAAGTTCAAAAAGTGTGTTGAGTCGGCCACCAGCCCGGTCATAGGGTAAATGATGGAGCCCATGAGAATTGGAGGAATAATTCTCAGAGGGATAATATCGAAGAGGACCTTGGCCGCAAAGTAGGTGGCAGGCGAATAGTAGCCGTTGGCGCGTTCACGAACAAATAGGAGACGCTCAGTGGCGAAGACGTTGAGACTGGTGAGGGTGCTGAAACCAAAGAGAGCAAGGAGGAAGAAGAAGAGACCGAGACGGTTCTGGAAGCCCGGAATGTCGTCGGTCAGTCCATAAAAGAGGTAACCCGAGAAGACGGCAAGGATTATGGCAATGGCGTAGTGGGTGAGCATCAACATGGGGTTTCGGTACAGGTTCTTCCAAGTCCTCTGGGACAGAATGATAAACTGTCGCAGATAGCCGACGCGAGCATAGCCCTTTCCAACCGCGCTTACATTGACGTTGGGTCCTTCTGGAGTGTAGCCATTCGAGTTTGGACCATTCGCATCTTCCGCGGTGTTAATCGCCTGGTTGATCTCATCACGGGTTGCGTTCGCGATCTGTGAATGGACGAAAGATCGGGTCATGATATCGAGATCAGTTCCAGTGGCTGCTGCCGGAGGCAGGTCATGAGGGTCCTCAAGAAGAGGAGTGGTGATGGAGTCGACAGGGTTTTGCTCGAGCCGATAGGCGCCGGAATCTTCAACCCCAGCGTCGGACGACGCCGTAGTATCTACTGTCTTTCTGCGTGTAAAGAGCTCACGATCCTGACGAATCTTGACTGAATCTCTGCGCCAAGTCTTGGGCCGGCTCGAGCTTGCATCGTCATCTCCAGAGGTAGTGCCAGAAACGCTTGCAACAGATTTGATCGCGCGGGTGCTGCTGGGGCCAGCGCTTCCAGTATCGGGGCCAACAGTACCGTCATCAACAGACTGCGTGCTTCCGGCATGCATGGTGAGATCCACAAGGTAGTCTGCAATGTTGAAACCAGGGGGGCATTCGTAGCCAATCCCATCGAAGTAGGCCTGGCATTGGTTGAAAGGGCCAGAGTAGACGGTTCTTCCTTGAGCCAACAAGACCAGTCTGTCGAATAGAGCCACAATGTTGGATCGGGGCTGATGAATGGTGAAGATGACGGTTCGCTTGTAGTTCTTGGCCAGAGTTACGAGGCACTCGATGACGTTATAGGCATTGTAGGCGTCGAGGCCACTGGTAGGCTCGTCAAGGAATAGGATCGAAGGACTCGTGACCAGTTCGCAAGCGATTCCGACACGTCTCTTCTCACCACCCGAAATTCCACGTCCTTTGCCCTCTTCAGAGCCAATCAGAGAATCGCGAATGTGATGGATACCGAGCTCCTTCTCGACCTCGAGCACACGCTGCTCCTTGGCAGCACGGCCCATGTCGCGAGGAAGTCTAAGCAGAGCGCTGTTAAGGATTGTCTCGTGAACCGTGAGCGTAGGAAGCATGGTATCCTCCTGATCGACGAATCCAACGACATTCTTGTAATCGTTGTCATTGACCTTCTCGCCGTTGACATAAAAGTCTCCATGAACTTGTCCTCGCTTGTTCTTTCGAGCCAGGATATCGAGAAAGGTCGTCTTGCCTGCTCCCGAGGCACCCATGATGGCGGTGACTTCTCCTGGTTTGCAGATACCTTGAATGCCGGTGAGAATCTGCTTTCCATTGAGAGAGTAGGCGACGTTCTCGAAGTAAAGTGACGCAGGTTTGTGATCAGTCATCAACTTGGTGCTTTCGTCATCAGAATCCTCCAGGCGAATGGCGCCATAGGCCAATTTGCGCCTCGACAGGTACCAGGTCAATATGATAACGGCGACCAAGAAAAGGGAACAGCCAGCAATGACACCAGCGATAAGAGGTGTGTTGATCTGCTTGACAGGTCGTTTGTATCCTGGAACCTTTGTCTCGTAGAGACATTCGCCGGCCCGACAGTCGAGCAAGATACTGGCATCACCAATCAGGGCAAGGATCAGAGCATCCATCTCGGGCTCTTTGAAGGCGCAGTCGTGGGCACCACCGTCCTTTTGGGTGCACTCGAAACGACCCGGGCCTTTAATAGATTGATCGAGAAAGTCGGTAAGATCAATGGAGCCATCTTTACCGCAAAGCATTCGATCAGGAACACAACTGCAGTTGATCTTATTGCACTTGTAGGAGGTGGTGTTCTTGGCCTCTTGCCAATCGGCGCTTGAATCGCATTCGGAAAGGTGGCAGTAGAAAGACTCGATGGCATCGACCCAAACTAGAGAACAGAATTAGCAGCACGAAATGGTGAGAAGGGCGGTCTTGGCGTACATTGGAAGTCGCACGTCTTGTCATCGTCCTTGCAAGTGAATGTGACTTCAGGACGTTGCTTGCCAAGGAGTGTCGTGATCTTCTCGTTTGTAACATCACAGATTTGATAGTTGTGGTTGACGACCTCGCCGTTTTGATAGCATACGCCACCTTCGCCCGTTTCCATCAATGCGTTACAGGCCTTGTTATCGGTACAGACGTTGCAGTTGATGCCGGCCCAGCCCTCGTCGCATTTGCATGATGAACCGGAGCGCATAGGGCGGTCTTTACCTTTGGCAAGAGAGCCACATACTGGAAAGGCAGTCAGCGACGTTCTTCAACGAAGCCAGGAGAGGAGAGAGGGTCGTACGTGGCTGTAGACAATCGTCACCACCAAATCCCTCGGGGCAGTCGCATTTGCCATTGAATTCGTTACAACCAGCATACTGAGCGCAGGTGTGGGCTGGTAGAAGGCAGTTGAAGCTATAGGGTTATCAGTAGCCGTCATGCGATGCCGTAGGTTGTTGGGGGAATCGCAGCGTACCAAGGAGGGCATCCATCGGGGCGGTCATCCATGAGGGCCATCTGTGCCCGCAGTAGATCCGACTGCGAGTAGCTCGAGTTATAGGACCCCATCGCGAGACCTGGCAAGAATGCCACGGCCCCGAAAAGGAGGCCCCTCAATATAGAAGGAGCCATGACTGCAGCGGTGCAAATATGATGCAGTTGGTGATGGAGCGAGTTGATGGCAAGAAGTTGAAGGTCGATCGTTGCATGACGAGCGATGAGCGCGACCGGGATAAGCTAGAGTGGCGCCCCGCGTTCCAAGTTAGGCACCCGAGGCAGGTACGGCCACGGAGAATGACCTGCCGCAGAAGCGACGAAATATGACTGGTTGGCACCGCCACATATTTATGGGTCTCATGACTCGAATATGGAGCCATCCGCCCTACCGCCTTCCCCAACTAGCAGGACGAACCATGAGAGCTTCATCTGACCTGAGAAGGCGGGATGACCAATGGGTGCTGCAGCATTGCGCACGAACGAAAAGCTTTGACAGGCTCATCTTAGCCGTCCGCAATTGCAACGGGAATATCTTCACTATTTGGTAGTGGATGCGACGAAACCCAGACTTGTTTCATCTACAAAGTCTCCGCCACGGGTGCAGATGCTGTGACGTCACTAGCACTCTACGGATTTGAACACACGAGACAACGGCTGCTTGCGCTGCCATGACCACTTGTCGCCGAATTCGGCTCATGATTAGTTGAACAGTGACAACGCTGCTGGGAATGGGCGGTTGTCCATTTGCTTGAAACACACACACCTTGGATCCTGGCCTCACTACCCGATAACCTCATGCAGTAGTTCTTCCGTCTTCGTGACCTCCTTATATGTAGGCAAGTTCGCCTTTAATGGCCGACTGAACTCGTGTTGAGGTGTCGTTCATGCCACGAGGGAGTGTATTCCAAAGCTTGTAGCAATTAAATGCACTAACAGGACTAGGACAACATGGAGCTCTGACCACACTGGCAATAACTTCATGATAGATAGTGTGAGATAAAAATGCCAAACCCAAGTTCCAATACATAAAATGTAAAGCAGACAGTTCAGGGTGCTTGTTGCGTCAGTATAGGCCTGTTCCATATGCTCGATTGAATCGATAATAGCAGCTCGTGACACAAACTCTCCCTTATTTGACGTGCATAAATGGCCGGTAATTCGCTTGGCAGCTTGGGTCCTTGTCTGGTACCTGATGGCAGTCTTTCACTATGTACCTACCTGGGTACCTACCTATGTACGTAACTAACTGTACGGTGTTTAGTTAATTGATAAGCATTGTGGGGAAGCACCCGCCAAACGGCGTTCAAAAGACTGGTGTCTGTACATGTAACGTGAAGGGCGCGCCCCTCAACAGTAGTACTGGATGGAGGTGGAGGTTTGAGCTGTCATGATCCAGCATACATAGTCTTCACCCTCATGGTGACACGTTCTCGTCCAAGTGGTGCTTGAATAATGACATCGACACAGTAAAGGGCGTAGCGGGGCCCAGAAGGCTAATACTCCTCCACTCGTCGGTTCATCGCGATATTTAAAGGCTACATTGAAGTCGAGGTCAAGTCAAGTTGAGGCAGTGGATTCACACACATTTCATCCAAGATCAACGATATACCACAACAACCATGGTTCGCATTACGCCTTTCGCCGTTGAGCAATGGATGGACGAGTACGAGACGACGCCTGGCGTCCTTAACATCGCCGAGACATGCGCCGCGTCTGTATCTTTAGATGACTTGGTTGGCATGTGCAAGGACCCAGCAGCTCCAGGGCCCATCAACACCAGCCTCAAGCTCACATACGGTCCTATCCCCGGAACTCGGGTGCTGAGGGAACGAATTGCTGCTCACTGCAGTACCGAGGAAACACAACTCACGGCCGAGGATGTTGTCATCACTCAAGGCGCGATTGGGGCCAATTTCTTGACCCTCTATGCACTTCTGGGGCCCGGTGATCATGTCATCTGTGTCTACCCGACGTACCAGCAACTCTACGACGTTCCCCGAAGCGTCGGTGCCGAGGTCACGCTGTGGAAATTGCGGGAGGAGGAGGGGTTTGTCCCGAATGTTGACGAGTTGACCAGCTTGATCAAAGAGAACACCAAAGTATGAGCTGCAAAAGCCTCTATGCAAACAGACGTTGACAGATAGCTGCCAGATGGTCATCATCAACAACCCCAACAACCCTACCGGAGCACCCATCCCCAACAGCACGCTACAGCGTATTGCCCGGGTGGCGGAAGAGAAAGGCATCATCCTATTCTCAGACGAAGTCTACCGGCCGCTCTTCCATGGTGGAGTCTCAGGACAAATGGAGGTGCCACAGCCAGCGACAACGCTGGGGTACCAGAAGGCCATCGTGACAGGCTCCATGTCCAAGGGCTACGCGTTGGCGGGCATTCGGGTTGGTTGGATCGCCAGCAGAGACAGGTCCATTATCTCGGCCATCATGTCAGCACGCGACTACACGACCATTAGCGTTTCTCAAATAGATGATCGTATCGCAAGCTACGCTCTTTCGCCAGCAGTCCAACCCTCGCTGGTTGAGCGCAACCTGAGCCTTGCAAGGACCAACGCGAAGCTGCTCAAGGAATTCATGGACCGCTACAAGTCAGTATGCTCCTGGGTTGAGCCCGAGGCTGGCACAACAGCCTTTATTCGGTTCACCAAGAATGGCGAGCCCATAAACGACGTTGAGTTTTGCATGGACCTATTGAACAAGACCAAAATCTTGCTCGTTGCGGGCTCCCATTGTTTTGGAGGAGGCCAGGATTTCAAGGGTTATGTGCGAATGGGATATGTCTGTGAGACGCATGTGCTGGTGGCTGGATTGAAGGAACTCGGTGCTTATATCGACAAGAATTGGCTGGCATAGGCGAGCTATGAAGATCACACCAAAGAAAATGCTCCATGTTGAGGTCATGTCGCATGTTGAAACTGGAACTTGACTTATCCGTGCAAAGGATAGAATGGGGCAGAACGGATCAGCGGCAAAGATCTCGGCCGAGGCGTCGTCAGCAATTTAAAAGTACGTGCCAATCCAACCTTAGGTAGCACTGGGTAGGCAAGTGGGCGAATGCATGTGTACATTGTTAGACGAGAGGGCAGTGGCGTCAATTAATCGTCTCGTCTGCCCCCCTGTGCCTGGAAACTGGGTCGATCTGACAGGCACCCAATCTGAAGGCTACTTGGCGGTCTCATCCGACGTACGGAGTACTCTGTAAGGAAGATGGTATTGTTACTCAAGGAATCCTATCAACCGTGTAACGGACAAGCCGTGTCATGACAATTAGGCGCCGCCGCAGAAAAGACAATGGAAATAGCCGTCCTCTTACGGAGACAGCGCAATGAAAATCCAAGAGCGAAGAAAAGCAAATAAAGTCCAATACGTAACACGGACTCCGACCGTCCCGAAAGTGACCCCCCGTAATTCTCGCTTGCAGTGACTGGCACCCGCCAATGGAGACGATGACGACTCCTCCGCGGTTAAGCCTTCCAGGGCGTCTTGGCGCTAATATCCGGAGTAGAAAGTATATCCTCTAGTTGCTTGCGTGGCCCTCAATCCAACACTTCCTTTGCTGACTATTGCCCTTGATTCGTCCATCATAGTCCATCATATCTTGTCCCCTGTTCTTCTTTCCATTCTACATCATCCCCCGCGTCCCCTCTTGTCCTATGCTCCACCGCAGTAGTATTATCCTCGGGCCCTTTACCCTGCGTTTCTTTCCCTGGTGTTTCCTGAGACATCCTGCCGTGTCCTAGTCCCCTGCTAAGCGCCTCTGCACAACTTCGCAACTACCAATTTACGCTACGCGTTCGAATACTCCCGTTCGCGAGAGAAACCCATCGTCGAAGGATTGGCCCCTTTACATCTCGACTGGTTGGCTCCGCGCCCATCTGCCCTATGGAGGAGGGTGGCGTGCTCCCATTCTACGCCATTCCTAAACTCATTCCTCTCTATCTCTCGAGTCCTTGTTGCTTGTGGCTGCAATGAAGCTGTGGCTCGTGGGCGCTTCTCTGGTTTCAACATGTGGCCTTGTGAAAGCGCAAACCGTCCAGTGGAACATTGAACACCGCCAAATACACAGAGACTTGACTCGCCGCGCAAAGTCAACTTTTGAGGAAGTCATCAAGAACGAGAGGTCCATTGGAGGTTATTTTTCCGAGGTCTCGGTCGGCAACCCGCCTCAAAACATCACGTTACAGCTGGACACTGGGAGTAGCGATATCTGGGTTCCCTGGAGTTCCGCAAAAATATGCAAAAAGAAAGATGGCGCTGGGTGCCCTCTTGGAAGCTGTATGATTCTCATCATCCCGCATATGCCCCTGGATACTCCATTGCTGATACTTAATGGCAGTCAATCCTGACAAGTCCGATTCATTCAAGCTTGTTGGACCCGGCAAATTCGACATTGGCTTCATAGATGACAGCTTCGCCAAGGGCGACTATTTTGTCGATCATTTCGAATTGGGCGGTGCAGTCATCAAAAACCTGACCATGGGCCTGGGCGTGAATACCGACATCTGTTTTGGGTTGATCGGCGTGGGCTACGCCAAAAATGAGGCCTCGACTGAGACCACAGATGTCGTCTATCCCAACCTCCCTGTCGCCTTGTGGCAAGGAGGCCATATCAACACCATCGCTTACAGTCTCTGGCTCAACGATCTCGACGCCATGTCGGGCAACATCCTGTTTGGGGGCGTTGACACGGAAAAGTACGTTGGCGAAATGAGCCGAATCGGCATCCTACCCCAGGACGGCCACTACCTACACTTCACCGTTCCCTTGACTTCGCTCGTCGCCAATAGCCCCAGCGGCAGCGATATCCTCGCCTCGGACAGCTTTCCCATCAAAGCAGTGCTAGATTCTGGAACAACTCTCAGTTACATGCCCCAAGATCTGACGGCTGAAATATGGAAGGAGGTCGGTGCTGTTTATTCCAGAGAGGATGAACTGGGTTTGTTACCATGCTCATACGGAAAACACCAAGGAAATTTTACCTTTGGCTTCGCCGGACCTGATGGCCCTCGCATCACCGTAGCCATGGACGAGCTGGTCATAGATGTGACTCACGGACAAAAGCCCAAGTTCCAATCAGGGGTATACAAGGACGAGCTCGCCTGCGTTTTCGGGATACAGAATGATACTAGCGATCTCTTTCTCCTCGGGAACAGCTTCCTTCGATCCGCCTATGTCGTTTATGATTTGGTCAATAACGAGATTGGGATGGCTGCGACCGACTTCAATGCTACCGATAGCAAGATTGTCGCGTTCAAAAGCTACGGAGATGCCATCCCGTCAGCGACGGCAGCACGCAATCAAGAAGAAGCGACTCAAAAGCCGACAGCTACTGGCCATGACTTCAATGCCGCCGATGGGTTTCAGAAGAATGATTCAGATTCAGATTCAGACAACACTGCATCTCTGCTGACTCCTTCTGGAGCCAACCTAATGCTGGTTGCTGCCACAGCGAGCTTCATGCTCCTCGGAGGAGGTATTTTCTCAATCAACGTCTAATAACGATCCTCCGGAGTTCGGTTGCGTCGTCTCGAATCGCATTTAAATAGGGGGTACGGGTTCATCGGGCTGGCGTTCAAGGGTTGAGTTGGCATGGGCTGATTTTGGGAGTTCGTACGGCCGGACGGAGCCGTCGGTTGCGAGGGACATCAACGGCGTACTGGGCGGCAACAGTCCTACAAAGGATACCAGCATAACGATGGGGACGTATAGGCTTGACGTATATACTTATTTCACGAAAACTTTGATCATTCAAGACTGTAATTGGGGATTTCCTTCAATTCTTGAGAGTTCCATCTGAACGGAACCGGGCTGTCGGCTCCTCAATCTAAAGTTACAGGGCGTTTGAGGACCGTTGGCGGGAATTAAGCGCTAATAGCGAATCAGGAACACGCATGCACGTGCTGGCGCGACGCCTCCTGCTAATCCCGAAGAAAAAGTTTCCCAATCGGCCGCAGATCATTAGCAACCCTTTCCCCAACTTCTTCGTTGGAGTCAAGATTGCAAAATGAGGGCAACGAGGGCAGCCAGATGGCTCAATTGCCGTCTGCTATTTGGCACGCAGCAGCCGAGCTGTGGTAGCCACTTCTTCAATGTGTCCCCTGCTGTCCCTGCTTGGGAGAGCCGACGAGCCTTCAGCCAGACGAAGCGCACCTGCAGCGCAGCGCAAGAGGCGTGAGACCCCAATGGCCCCTTTTCTGGTGCTTGACGCATTGCTGATACCCCAATTAGCCTCAAGAAGGCTCAGGAGGACGCTGCTAGCTTGACGCCCGAGTATGTCGCTGCCAACATGGACCCCGAGGAGGCCAAGCGCCTGTCCCGAGTTCGCAACATCGGTATTGCGGTATGATCATGTCCCGTCGCCAAGCCCCCCATTTCGCTGACCCAATTCAATAGGCGCACATCGACAGTGGGAAAACGACCGTCACTGAGCGAGTCCTGTTCTACACAGGCCGAATCAAGGCCATCCACGAGGTTCGAGGCAAGGATGCCGTCGGCGCCAAGATGGACTCGATGGAACTCGAGAGGGAAAAAGGCATCACCATCCAGTCTGCGGCCACGTTTGCCGACTGGAAGAAAATGGAAAACGGCAAAGAGGAAACCTACCACTTCAACCTGATTGATACACCTGGTCACATTGATTTCACCATTGAGGTCGAGCGAGCTCTGCGAGTCCTCGATGGTGCTGTCATGATTCTGTGCGCTGTCAGCGGCGTCCAGTCTCAGACCATCACCGTCGACCGTCAAATGAAGCGTTACAATGTCCCCCGAATCTCCTTCGTCAACAAGATGGACCGTATGGGTGCCAATCCCTGGAAGGCTGTCGAGCAGATCAACACCAAGCTCAAGATTCCCGCCGCTGCCATCCAAGTTCCCATTGGTGCCGAGGACGAGTTCCAGGGCGTTGTCGATTTAATCAACATGCAGGCTATGTACTTTGAGGGTCCCCGTGGTACCAAGGTTCGCGTTACCGACCAGATTCCCGGCCCGCTCCAGGAGCTCGTCAAGGAGAAGCGCCAGGCCCTGGTTGAGAAGCTAGCCGATGTCGATGATGAGATTGCCGAGCTCTACCTCGAGGAGCAGGAGCCTACCAACGAGCAGATCAAGGCCGCTATCCGCCGTGCTACCATCGCCCGAAAGTTCACTGCCGTCATGATGGGTTCCGCCCTTGCCGACAAGGGTGTCCAGCCCATGCTTGACGCCGTTTGTGATTACCTGCCTAACCCCTCCGAGATCGAGAACACTGGTCTGGACAAGTCCAAAAGTGAGAAGACTGTCAAGCTGGTTCCCTACAACTCTCTTCCCTTCGTCGGTTTGGCCTTCAAGCTCGAGGAGAACAACTACGGCCAGCTGACCTACATCCGAGTCTACCAGGGCAAGCTGAGCAAGGGTACCTACTTGTTCAACTCGCGAACCGACAAGAAGGTCCGAATTCCCCGCATTGTCCGCATGCACTCAAACGAGATGGAGGATGTCTCCGAGGTCGGTGCCGGCGAGATCTGCGCTGTCTTTGGTGTCGACTGTGCCTCCGGTGATACCTTTACCGACGGTGGTCTCCCTTATACCATGACTTCCATGTTCGTCCCCGATGCTGTCATGTCGCTCTCGATCAAGCCTAAGCGAACCGGCGATGCCGACAACTTCAGTAAGGCCATGAACCGATTCCAGCGTGAGGATCCTACCTTCCGTGTCCACGTCGACGCTGAGAGTGAGGAGACCATCATTTCGGGTATGGGTGAACTGCACCTTGAGGTTTACGTTGAGCGTCTGAAGCGAGAGTACAAGACGGAGTGTTCCACCGGCCAGCCCCGTGTTGCCTACCGAGAGACCATCGCCCGAAGGGCTGACTATGACTTCCTGTTCAAGCGACAGAGCGGTGGTCCCGGCGACTTCGCCCGTGTTGCTGGTTGGATCGAGCCTAACGATAAGCCTGAGGAGAACTTCTACCAGAGCCAGGTTGTCGGTGGCAATATTCCCGACAAGTTCCTTTCGGCGTGTGGAAAGGGTTTCGAGACAGTTTGCGAGAAGGGCCCTCTCCTGGGCCACAAGGTTATTGGCGCCAAGATGATTGTCAACGATGGTGCCACCCACGTTACCGATTCTTCCGATTACGCCTTCAACCTGGCTACACAGATGGCCTTCCGAAAGGCCTTCCCCGAAGCTGGTGGCCAGGTTCTCGAGCCTCTGATGAAGACCACCATCACCGCCCCTAACGAGTTCCAGGGCAATATTCTGATGCTCATGAACAAACGCAATGCTACCATTCACGATACCGACATTGGCAGCGAGGACTTTACCCTTATTTGCGACTGCAGTCTGAACGCCATGTTCGGCTTTAGCTCTCAGCTTCGTGCTGCCACTCAAGGCAAGGGCGAGTTCAGCATGGAGTTCAGCCACTACGCCCCGGCTCCTCCTCATCTCCAGTACGTATCTTCTGACATTTTATTCAAACAACAGAGCCACTAACCATGTTTACAGGAAGGAGTTGATTGCCAAGTACCAGGCTGAGCTTGACGCCAAGCGAACCAAGTAAAGTGGTCTGTCGGAAGGTGAGAAATACAATAGCCGAGCATCCTAGGTGATGCGACGGTTGTTAAAGGCATATTGTGTGCCGTGCTGTAAAATACATATAGATGGGTGTATCATCTTGTAACATATTGTCATACTGAGGCCACCTTGTAATAGGGGCACAAAGATGTCAACGACGCATTTAGACGAATAGCAAAGCTGGGTAGGGATATTACTGCCATGAACAGGCAGTTGAGAAAAGATGGGTAAAAAGAAAGATGTATAGAATATACGATCCCCTCTAGATCTTCTTTTTAATTGTCCACTTTGATGTGAAAACTCCTAAGCTACATTCAATTGCTGGCTTACGCGTACATCAACAGTGGTCTGACCTCGAAATCTAACTTTTGGGATATTCTTACAGGCGTCGGAGAATGTCCGCGACAACCTCCTCGGTAGTAGCCTTACCACCCAGATCAGGGCTCAGCAGCTGACCGTCCTCGAGGTTACCATCAACAGCAGCATAGATCTTGGCAGCAGCCTCCTCCTCGTTAAGGAACTCGAGCATCAGAGCGGTAGATCGGAGAGTGGCAATTGGGTTGGCGATGTTCTGACCCTGGATGTCAGGGGCACTGCCGTGACAAGGCTCACCGATGGCGAAGCCCTCGCCGACGTTGGCGCTGGGCACAAGACCCAAGCTGCCGACGAGGGCAGCAGCGCCATCAGACAGAATGTCGCCGTACAGGTTGGGAGCGACAATCACATCGTAATCCTCGGGCTGGCGGAAGAGCTTGTATACCATGGAGTCGACGATCTGCTCCTCGACGGCGACGGAGGCGTACCTGGGGTCGGCAAGGGCCTTCTTGGCGGTGGCGCGGAAGAGGCCGTCGGTCTGGGACAGGACGTTGGACTTGTGGGTGATGGTGACGAGGGGAGACTTGTGGATGCTCGAGGCGCCGGCGTCGCGGATCTTCTGGCGGCGCAGGGCAATGTCGCCAGCCATGGCAGCGATGCGGAACGACGCCTTCTCCGAGATGCGCTTGATGGCCTCGGCGACCTTGCCCTCAGGGGTGTCACGGGTCGTCTCCTGCTTGACGTACAGATCCTCCGTGTTCTCGCGCACAATGACCATGTCGATGGGCTTGGCGGCCGTCATGACCGTCTTGACGGGACGGACATTGGCGTACAGGTCGAGCTTCTTGCGCAGGGCGACGATGGGGCTCGAGTAGCCCTTGACGGCCTGGGTCGGCGAGCTCACGGCGCCGAAGAGGGCGCCGTCGCACTCATTCTTGAGCACCTCGACTGTCTTGTCGGGCAGCGCGGCGCCCGTCTGCTCAAACGTTTCGAAGCCCGCCTTGAGGTCGACAAAGTCGAACTTGAGGCCGAGCGAGGCGGGCAGGGCCTCGAGGATGCGGCGGCCGGCGGGGATGACCTCCTTGCCGATGCCGTCACCGGGGATGAGGCCTTGGGCGTAATTTGTCAGTTACGAACGCTTCGCTAGGATGTGAGCAGAGTGTGTACCGATTCTGAGGGTTCGGAAGGACATGGTGGGCGCAATTGGGGTAGAGAGGTTGTTCAAGTTTTGTCGTCCGAGGACCGGAGACGAATAATAAAACCAGCGCGCGCTGGCTTTTTGGTGTCGGGGGAAAATTGGGCGGCGCTTTCGCGCCGGACTGGAGGAACAAGGTTTACAGCAGCGTCCAGGATAACGACATCGAGTAATGGGCTACAGCGTTTGCATCTATTCTGAAAGTCGACGAGTTTCCTTATAATACGTTATATAGGTACAGTAAGTATGATCTACGCTTGTGTTAATGACCTCTTGTTATATGTGCCGCACTCCGATATAGATACGCACTACTTTGTAGCGCTTACATAGGATCGAGAATCTCGGTTCTTGTGACCCTTTCACCAACACGCACATACTCCCTCTTACGACTTCACGGATCAAGACTGCAAGGACAGTCGAACAATTGATCTTGTTAGCTATCAATAATCGCTTAGCCTCGACCTTGAACGAGAGCTTGACCCAAGGCGAAGAGTGAGTGTGGGGAGAGTTATAAGACCCCACCTAAGCTCATGCGATGCCCAGCAGTTTTATTAGCACCTGGCCAACAGAGTCAATAATGGAGTCTGTCAAAGTCAACAAAGAGCGAGCTTCTGAATCTTTGGAAGAAGCATGTCGTTTGAGTAATTACGGCCCACGAGCGGCGAAAGGAATAACGAGGGAACCGAGAGCTGGGAGAAGCGGAGGAGGAAAAAAGGGGTAGAGAACGATGGTGGCCCAGGAACAGGTCATCTACCATTGGTTCAACTGCTGCTAACGTTAGTTTTCGGCCGGTCCGTCCCATGTCTGACCTTGTGTCATTTCGATTGAAGCAGTACTGCATTAATACCATGCCTGTGACTTTGATGCTTGGCTAGCAAGACAGCGCGCTGGTAGATCGGTGTAGATGCATGCTGTCTGGCTGCATAATCCTTCCTTCAACGTGTCAGCTCTAAAAGCTCCCTTTTGTTTCAAGCTGTCCAGCAGGAATACAACGTTGTGCCGGCTGCAACGGGTGAGGACACTTGGTCTGTTGGCTTGCCAGTTGCTGGGCCGCCACGCCGCCGCCAGACCAGCCATGATCCTCATGATGGCAATTTAATGACCTCGCTAGACCTGAAGTGAGCGAGATCCATCCGAGGCCTCATTTCGACTGGGCCCCTGCCTGAAGGACGTGAGCCCGTCGCATACCTGATTGATGAATGGTGCAGCGGGTACGAGTAGATGTACGAGTAGATGTCACCGAGCAACCTTGGCGGTTGGCCGGATAGTTGGGAGGGAGACCAGTCATTGATTGCGCTGTGATAACCTCTCGTTGCTGAGAGCCAGGGAGTTCCCGGGTGTTTGCTCACAGGCAGGAGCTGAATAACCTGACAACAGACTCGGCAACCAAATCCATTCCGTCTTCACCAATCAAATATGAATCCACTCAGGATGAAGTAACATGCGCCTGAACACGGTGCCCGACTCCATCCTGTGATCTGTGACCCCTATTATTCTGCAACAGCACACCAGCACCGCTGCCGCGGGCGTCAGTCCGTGGCCCTCCACCTAACTTGCCGAATCCAAGCCCCCATGGCATACATCCACTGGCAAGTACCCCATGAGCGCTGAAACCGTTTCTGAAGTATCTCGCTAGCGCAGTTCCAATAGGCACCCCCTGTCGGCCATCCCAGGCCCCTCAACCCACTAACAAGCCCCCGAGCCCGTCCCTGACGGGGAGTACCTGTGCGACGGACGGATGACCCTCCCGCTCATAACCACCTAGACAACACCTCATCCCATCTCATCCCCATCACATCAACCCCAAACCTGCGCCTCCTGCTGAACTGTACGACCTCCGAAAGACCTCGAGGTCTCCCGACCGAGATCTTCCTCTGCCTCTCCTCAACTCAGCTCGTCTCCAGAGCCCTCAGCAATCATGAGTCAGGTCAAGAACCTGCGTGCCATGTTCGAGAACAAAGGCGACACGAGCCCGCCCGACAGAGGCCGATCCTCCGGCGCGTCCACTCCCGTCCCAGGTACGACCGACACCCGCTCCTCACGCCCATGATCATGAGCTTGATGATGTTTGTTTTCTTCTGGCGGGGAGTGCCATTTAGAAGCTGTTGCAATAGTTGCAGCTTTTGAATCGGAATGGAAGCTGCTGAAGCTGGTCTAGTTGCCCTTCCCGGCTCTACCTGCCCTGGAGCTGTCTACACTAGTCGCCCGCCTCCGCCAGCGTCACTCATACCGTGTCCTCCTCTTCCCCTTCAACCCCTTGCTGATCAAAAACCTGTTTTCCCCACAGGCGCCAACGGAGTCGACTCACCTCGACCGCTCTCCAAAGTGAGAACTAGCTTCGTCGCCATTGAGAAGGACGGAAGGATAGGTCTGCGAAGAGATCCTAGCCACGAATCCAGCGTTTCCCGTCGTCGATTAAGCATGGAGACCGACGCAGAATCCGTTTCGACCGTCCCCGACAAGGCCTCTGTGGCACCCGACGAGGTAACCAAGGGGAACAAGCCCTTCCTGCACGAGACCATTCCTGAGTCACCTCGTCATCCTGTTGATCCCCCCAAGACACCTCCCGGGCAGGTCGGTGCTGTCACCGACAAGCCTAGCGTCAACCCCGACAAGCAGGTAGATGAGGAGGAGCCTGCACCTTCATTGCAGCCCGCAGAACCTGCTCTAGCCTCTCCGACCAAGGGAACAAAACCTACACAGGCCCCTGCAGCTGTCAATGGCAAGCCCAAGGCCGACAAGGCCAAGGAGCCTGCTTCGGCAGGCCCTGCAAAGGTCAATCCTCCCAAGAAGACGGCGACTCGACCGACCACAATTTCGACAAAACCCACTACCGCTAAACCGCCGGCAAAGTCTCCCTCTGCTACCAAGACTCCCACGAGTGCGACACACAAGCCCGATGCCAAGCCAGCTCCCAAGGCTCACGAGAAGACAGGTGTGAGGAAGGAGACCAGACCGGCGTCCAGACCTAGCTCTTCACTCACTCGGCCTAGTGCTGCCAGTGCTGGCAAGAAGCCCCAGCCGCTCAAGCCCTCCACCAGCGATACTGGCTTCATCAAGCCAAAGCCCAAGTCTCCGACGAAGCCGGTGCATCTGCCTGCTTCTCTCATGGCTCCAACTGCATCCTCCGGGGCCAAGACTGGTCGCCAGATTCGGTCCTCGGCCAGCTCTCAGAACCTCGGTGTACCTGCTCGCTCCCCTAGCAGGGCGAGCCTCTCCACGTCAGGAACAAGTGCCACCGCTGGCAAAACAGTTAAGCGTCAGCCCTCGAGTATCAATCGCTCACGACCGAGCCTGGGCCCTCCTCCCAAGAAGGCCTCTGACCATCCCGCCCCCAAAAAGGATGCCCCAGTCGACGAAAGCTTCTTGGCTCGTATGATGCGACCTACACAGGCTTCGTCGTCAAAGACAACCGAAAAGGCGCCGACCACGCCGCCTAGGAAGACGGCAAAGCGGCCATCATCCTCAGGAACCGACCCTTCCTCGCGCCGCGAGAGTAGCACCAAGGCCCCGGGAAGTGCCAAGAAACCTGTAAAGAAGCAGGCTGAGCCGGCGGCTTCAGATGAGCTTACTCCTGCTACCTCCGCTGTGCCTGTTAAGAAGACCGCTCCCGAGCCTGCCAAGTCAGAGGCTCCCGTTGACACAACCAAGGAGGCCAAGACGAGCACCGTCCCGGAGGAGGAGAAGAAACCTGAGTTGGAGTCTGTCCCTATTGAGGAAGCAGAGCCCGTGAGCACCGAGGCGGAGGCCACCCAGACCGAGAAGATTCCTGAGGTCGCAGTTGAGGAGGCGAAGAAGGAAGAGACTCACCCTGTGACTCCCGAGCCTTTTAAGGACGAGACGAAGACTATCGAGGCTCCTAAGACCCCCACGGCTGAGAAGCCCATCGACAATGAGCCCAAGGCGTCACTTCCTGAACCAGAGACAGAGACGAAAGAGAACACTGATGTTGTTCCCTTGCTGGAGGAGGACTCTGTTCAAGCTCCCTCCACAGAGCAGACGCAGGATACTGCCGTCGCTGAGCCAGAGGTGGAGACCAAGGTTGAGGTGATCCCTCTGCTGGAGATGGACTCCGTGCCAGCTGTAGAGACGGAAACCAATAAGAAGCCCGCTGGGAGCGAGACAACAAACAAGATTGATACCAAGGAAGAGGCCAAGACCAATGATGAGGGAAAAGAGGAGGATACCACCACTGAAGGACAGGTCAGCGAGGAGAAGAAACAAGAGGAAGAAAGCGTTGCTGGGGCGGATTAAGCTAAACAATACATTGTGGGAGTTACAAAACGGCCGATTTAGCCATTGAGCAGAAGGGGATGATGTACTTTTGAGCTGTTGTATAGATACCTGTTAAGCGAAGGCGAATGGTGACTTTACCGCATATTGTAAACGAGCATACGCAAGCAACATGGCGGAATAATTAAACAAAACCTTTCAATGGTGACAACAGTTACCCGTGTTGAGATTTTAATACACAAGTGTCCTTGCCAGGACATTCCATCTAGTTGTACAATACAGGCTTTCCCTATCTATCGTATCATAAAGCACGCGGGCTTGTTCCACTCCCAGCCAAAATCCAAGTATCCTCGCTCATGATACCCGGCACATTAACACACCACCCTGTTTCCTCGCGAGCGCCTCCCTCGCCTCAAGCACACCCCTCGACGTCGACACAAACATGCACTCGCCGAGATTAAGCCCAGGCACGACACCGCCATCCACCTTTGTCGGAAAGCCCCTCGCCAGCCTCGCCAGCTCCTGGATATTGGCCGTCATGATACGCTTGGGGGTGCTGATGGCGTTGGCATTGCCGAGCACGGGCTTGCCGTCCCAGTACTTGAGGCCGAGCCACAGG